>JANAVB010026797.1:0-285084 GCA_029216955.1 Iris pallida
GTAAGCCGTAGTATCTGCTTGGCCGTGATTGATTGAATGAGGTATAACCAGTCTAGCCATGTCTTGATCCAGTACAAGATTGCTCCCTGTCTTGATTTCTTGCATTATTATCTTGCCGATAAATTGTGGAAAACCAAGTTCTGTTCAGACGAAGGGTTACAATCCCGGTCCTTGTTTGGTTACGGGTTGTAACCTGGCTATCGGAATAGTTCCATAGTTATCTCGTCGTATATCATCCTGCCATGTTTTCGTAATTTTAGTTTTAAATATTAGATTTTCTTGTGCTAATTGCTGGCTTTTGTTCTTATTTCGTGACCCCCTTGTGGCACTTGCTCTTTCTGGGGTTGACCCAGCTGGTTTTGTGTGGCCAGATTTCGGAGCAGCTCCCCAGGATCTACCAAGCTTCCAGCCCAATGGTGGCGACTAGAAGGAACCCGGGCTACGAGTGGGTTTTCTATTTTGTTTCGCTCACTCTATTGTAAAGTTATTCTTTTGAGGCGTTTAGCCGACGAGCACCTGTTAGCTCGATGCACTTTACTTACTGTCTGTCTACGGGCTGTAAACATGATTAACAAATCCTAGGGTTGATCATGTATGACTTAACTCTTGCTAGTCCTAACATTTTGTAATGACTAGCTTCATGATCAGCTGAATATGTGATATTTGGGACGCCTTATTATTGTATATTTAATGATCATACATCTTGCGACCTTACTTACTTGCTTGTGATTGAGACATTAGGCTTGTTCATGACCATAAGAGACTGTTGGATTGTAGTAAACCCTCATGTTTCCAGACAGCCGTGACCGTATATCGAGGTGGTTTTCCATTTCAATATACGTAGCTGGCTATGTCTGCCCCCGCTCTCCAGTATTCTGGTTCTGGGGCGTGACATTGTTTAAGTGGTGGCCCATGCAGGTCTTGTCAATCAAGAAATGTGAGGGTTTACCGAATAGATGTCTCAATCAATATTCGCCCTTGATCTCCGCCCGTATTTTCAAATCCCTGAAATTCTTGCCCTGGTTATATGCTTGTATCGTTGATCTGTCCTGGCCCTTCCCTATCGTTTTCCCCTGTGTCGTCTTCCTCAGCGGTACTGTACCTGACCCTGCCGATCAGCAAGGAGGAGCACCTCCCGTGGACCAGCAGCAACCTGGAGATCAAGCCCAACATTTCGGGGTAGCCTCCAGAGTGATACCTACTGGAGGAGAGTCACCAGTTCGGCCCGTCCAGCACGCAGAGCCAGATGATGGTACCTTAGTAGGCCTCATCAGAACCTTGATAGCTTCCCAGGATCGTCGAAGCGACGTCCTGTACCAGACAGTTCAAGATGCTTTGACCCGAGGCGGACATCCAGGGAACCAGGCGGCCAACAGCTTCAAGCGATTGAACCCTCCTTTCTTCGACGGCAGCGAGGATGCGATTGTCGCGGATGCATGGCTTCAGGATACCGAAGTGATTCTTGAAGCATCTAGGACACCCGAGAATGAGAAGGTGGCGATGGTACGCCTGCAGATGTTGGACTTGGCTCGCAGTTGGTGGGCGACGCAAGCCATGGGATTAGTGGCACCTATTGCTTGGGTCGTGTTTAGAGAGAGGTTCCAGACGAAGTATTTCGATGCTGTGGCTCGATACGACCTGCAGACCAGATTTACCAACTTGAAGCAAGGAGGTAGAACAGTTGACAGTTATGCATCTGAGTTTTCTAGGCTCAGTAGGTTTGCCCCCACCTTGGTGGCGACCGAGTTTGATAGGGCCCAGCGATTCCAGCAGGGGCTGCATTTGGAGATCTTGTTGGCGGTTGAGCAGTTCGAGCACCAGACGTTCGATGCAGTCTTGAGAGCAGCTAGGAGGCATGAGTACACCTCCCAGAGGATCGTGGATAGGACCGAAAGTAGGAAGCGGTCCCACAGTCAGATGCACCAATCATCAGCTCCAGCCCCGGCAGCTAGGGGATTGACCATTGGAACTCCGAGGCGGGCGGCCTCAGTAACGTCGGTTCAGCATTCGACCCCGACGTACCTGCAGCAGCAGAAGCAGAAGCACACTTTCGCGATGGGATGTTCTCATTGCGGGAAGCCAGGGCATGTGGTGGCAGATTGTCGCAGGGCGCAGGGATTGTGCCTGGCTTGTGGAGCAGCAGATCATAGGATAGGGGCTTGCCCGAATAGGGGTGGTTCGTCAGCATCCAACCCATCTAGCTCTTCTGTGAGAGGACCGGCCCCAGCACCAGTTCAGCAGCAGCAGTATCAGTCTTCGAGGCCCTTGCCGCCTCAGTCTCAGGCATTCCAGCAACAGCACCCCCAGCAGTATGCACAAGCCCAAGCTCAGACCCAGAATAGGCAGAGAGGTTTCCAGCAGAGGGGACCAGCAACCAGAGGACAAGGTCAGGCCATGATGATGGCTATGGAAGAAGAAGTTGCACCAGGTGAGGTTGTGGCAGGTACTATTCTCGTCAACTCCTCTCTAGCGTCTGTATTATTTGATTCTAGTGCATCGCATTCATTTATGTCTGCACGATTCGCGACACGGATAGGATTGGAGCCCGAGTCATTATCAGTGAGGCTCAATATACTTACTGGTAATGGCCTTGTGGGAGTAGATCGAGTGTTTTCCTCGTGTCGGATCGTAGTTAGCGGTAGGTTGTTCCCCGCTAGATTCATAGAGTTCCCTATGGCAGACTATGATGTAGTCCTAGGCATGGATTGGTTGAGGAACCAGTATGCTAGGATAGACTGCCATATTGGCAGAGTTGTCTTTAGTATCCCCGATGAGCCAGAGTTTTCGTTTTTCAGAGGTACAGTGGAGCCATCTTCCCCAGCATTGCGGGTGGCAGTAGCAGCAATACAGTTACCCCGGATAGTTGAAGAGTTTCCAGATGTCTTTCCAGAGGAGCTTCCAGGGATGCCGCCGGAATGGGAGATTGAGTTCACTATAGACTTGATTCCCAGGACAGCACCAGTATCAGAGCGAGTCTACATGATGGCGCCTTCAGAGTTGGAGATTTTGTACAAGATGATTGAAGAACTGAGGACCAAAGGATTCATCCGTACAAGTGGATCGCCTTGGAGAGCCCCGATGCTTCTTGTGAAAAAGAAGGATGGTACGTCCAGGCTATGTGTTGATTATCGTACCCTGAATTCGGTGACAATCAAGAACAGATACCCTCTTCCGAGGATAGATGACTTGTTTGATCAGCTCAGAGGGGCTTCAGTGTTTTCAAAAATTGACTTGCGGTCGGGATACCACCAGATCAGAGTCAGAGAGCAGGACATCCCGAAGACAGCATTCAGATCGAGGTATGGACATTGGGAGTTCCTTGTTATGCCTTTGGAGCGACCAATGCGTCGGCCGTATTCATGGACCTCATGAATCGCATTTTTATGCCTTACTTGGATCAATTTGTGATCGTGTTCCTAGATGACATCCTGGTCTACAGTAAGAGTGAAGCAGAGCATGAGCAGCATCTCAGAGTCGTCCTTCAGACGCTTAGGAAGCATCAGTTGTACGCCAAGTTCAGTAAATGCGAGTTCTGGCTCGATCGCATTTCGTACTTGGGTCACATCATTACCCGAGGAGTGGAAGTGGATCCCCAGAAGATTGTGGCTATCGAGTCATGGCCGGTACCCAGCTCAGTGGCAGAGGTTCGCAGCTTCCTTGGATTGGCCGGCTACTACCGACGGTTCGTTTCAGATTTTGTAAGGATTTCTGCACCGATGACCCAGTTGACCCGCAAGGATGTGCCGTTTGTTTGGACAGCAGAGTGTCAGGAATCGTTTGAGAAGTTGAAGCCAGGTTTGATAACGGCTCCCATTCTCACCCTTCCAGATGGGACTGGAGGATTCACAGTTTATTGCGACGCTTCAGGCAGAGGATTGGGGTGTGTCTTGATGCAGCATGGGAAGGTAATATCTTATGCGTCACGTCAACTACGTGATCATGAGAAGAGTTACCCGACCCACGACTTGGAATTGGCGGCGGTAGTGTTTGCTTTAAAATTGTGGAGACACTACTTGTACGGAGATAGAGTGGAGATCTTTACTGATCATAAGAGCCTGAAGTATATTTTCACCCAGAAGGACCTTAATATGCGGCAGAGGAGATGGCTCGAGCTACTAGTGGACTATGATGTGGATTTGCAGTATCATCCCGGAAAGGCCAACGTTGTAGCAGATGTATTGAGCAGGAGAGCCGGAGTTTATCTCCTGACGGCGCAACCAGAATTATTGGCAGATCTTCAGAAGATGGGAATTGAAGTGGTTCTTCCAACCAGTGTGACATTGATGGCCAGTCTACAGGTTCAGTCCAGCATAGTTGAGAGAATCCGGGTGTCGCAGTCAATAGATTCCAAGATCCAGCGACTCAGAGCATAGTATGAAGCAGAAAGAAGGCCAGAGTTATGTATCCATGAAGATGGTACACTTCGGCACGGCACTCGTCTTTGTGTACCCAGTGGAGATATCAGACAGAAAGTCATGGCAGAAGCCCACAGTTCATAATATTCTATTCATCCGGGTGGTACGAAGATGTACCATGATATTCGTCAGCATTTCTGGTGGAATGGCATGAAGAGGGAGATAGCCCGATTTGTCTCTCGGTGTTTTGTTTGCCAACAGGTTAAAGCTGAACATCAGAGGCCCGCTGGACTTCTTTAACCCTTACCGATCCCAGAATGGAAATGGGAACATATAACCATGGATTTTGTGACCGGATTGCCCAGATCTCCGGCCGGCAGAGATGCTATTTGGGTAATTGTGGACAGGCTTACCAAGGTGACACACTTTCTCCCATTCAGAGTTGGACAGTCGACGACGCAGTTAGCAGAGATGTATCTCAGACAGATCGTCAGGCTTCACGGTGTGCCAGTCAGCATCACCTCGGACAGGGATTCAAGATTCACATCACACTTTTGGCACAGCTTGCAGAAGAGTTTGGGGACTCGCCTTCAATTCGGCTCAGCTTATCACCCGCTGACGGATGGTCAATCAGAGCGCACAATCCAGACTCTTGAAGATTTATTGAGATCCTGTACCCTTGACTTTGGTGGTTCATGGGAGAATCATCTACACCTGGTGGAATTCTCGTACAATAACAGTTATCAGGCCAGTATCCAGATGGCACCCTTCGAGGCTCTTTATGACAGGAAGTGCAGATCCCCGCTAGCATGGGATGATGTCGGAGAGAGGCAGATGCTCGGACCCGAATTGATTTCCCAGACGATTGAAGTGGTCAGGAAGGTCAGAGATCACCTCCGAGTTGCCCAGGACCACCAGCGCCATTAGGCCGATGCTCATCGGCGTCCCTTAGAATTTGCTGTCGGCGACCATGTATTCCTTAGGATCTCGCCTAACCGCAGCGTCATTCGCTTTGGCGTACGGAGAAAGCTTAGTCCTAGGTATATAGGGCCGTTCGATATTCTAGAGCGAGTAGGAGATGTATCCTATCGTCTCGCTCTTCCGTCGTCGCTAAGTGAGGTGCATGATGTATTCCATGTGTCCCAATTACGACGGTATATTCTGGACCCGAGCCACATCCTAGACCATTCGGAATTGGTTGTTGGTACCAACCTTTCGTATGAGGAGAGGCCCGTGTCTATATTGGACCGGAGGGAGAAGATACTCAAGAACAAGACTATTAAATTAGTCTGTGTTGCTTGGGGTCATCACTCTCTAGGTGAGTCAACGTGGGAGCGTGAGGACGACATCCGATCGCGATATCCCTACCTGTTTGACTCGTGAGGTATAATGTCTTTCTTATGCCTTACGTTTTCCCTTCCTTGCTTGCATTGTATGATTGTATGATTGTACTGCTTAGTGTAACTTGCTTGTGCTTAATGTAGCTTATCGTGACAATCTCTAGCTCCTTGATTAAATTCCGAGGACGGAATTCTTTTAAGGTGGGTAGAGTTGTCACCCTCATTTCCCGTATTTTCCCGTATTTCGTATTTTTACTCGTATCTGGATTTTTGGCATGTATTTTTTATTTTTTCTCAACTTGTGGAATTTCGGTATTTCTCGTATTTTGGTTTTGGCATGGCTCGGTTTTATTGGGGATGGATCGGTTTGGTTCGGTTTTATGTGTTGGAACACCCTAGCCCTATGCTACACCCTCAACCCACCACAACTCCCCCACTTTATAACACTACCTACCACTCTCTCTCCTCATAACTTCCACCATTAATTTCCTTCTTCTTCTTCTCTCCTTCCTCCACAACTCTCCCAACCCTAGGCAAGTGCACCTTGCCACTTCATGAGAGCCCTATTTTCTTGGTTCATTTGCTAGATTAGGACATGGTGATCAACATTAGAACTTGCTATTTTATGATTTGGAGCTTCCTTTGTTCTAGATCTAGGTTTAGCTATTTTCAGATTTTGTATGGTTTGATCTACTTTAGTTGGATTTTATGGGTTTTTGATGCTTCCATGTGGAAGAGCATTCAGTTTCACCCAAGTTGGAGCTTTGGAAATCCGGATTTGGAGTTCGGATGGCCAAGTTGTGAGCTTTTGAAGCTTTGGGTTCAGCCATGGTGTTCTTGCTGTCTGGAGAAGACAGTGAGCAGTGTGTGCAGAGCCATTTAGCTTACGCACCCTGAGCTACGCGCGCTCTTTAGCACTGCGTACGCAGACTTGAGTACGCTCCCTGTTGGAAGCGTGACTCCTTGAGTGTGCGTGACTTTTCACGTACGCAGTTCCCTTGAGCGTGCGTGACTTTTCACCCACGCTGCTCTCTGTAGCGTGCGTGATTTTTCACCCACGCAGCTCTCTGTAGCGTGCGTGACTTTTCACCTACGTTGCTCTCTCAGCGTGCATGACTTTTCACCCACGCAGCTCTCTGTAGCGTGCGTGACTTTTCACCTACGTGCGTGACTTTTCACCCACGCTGCCCTCTGTAGCGTGCGTGACTTTTCACCTACGCTGCTCTCTCAGCGTGCGTGACTTTTCATCCACGCTGCTCTCTGTAGCGTGCGTGACTTTTCACCTACGCTGCTCTCTCAGCGTGCGTGACTTTTTACCCACGCTGCTCTCTGTAGCGTGCGTGACTTTTCACCTACGCTCTCTGTAGCGTACGTGACTTTTCACCCACGCAGCTCTCTGTAGCGTGCATGACTTTTCAGCTACACAGCTCTCTGGCGTGCGTGACTTTTCACGTACCCAGCTCTTTCAGCGTGCGTGACTTTTCGTATGCTGCTCCCCTGACCCTTGCTTAATCCATTGGCTCTTAGAATTTTGGTTTTATTTCTTTAAGCTTGGCTCTTCTATAGCCCTATATATTGATATTTTATTAGATATTTTACGCCCATTTTATATCCTTACGCCTTTTGTCATGAACTTGATTTTACTTAATATGTTTGGAATGACTATTGTACACGGCATGGTATAACAAGGGACTAGCACAACACGACAGTGACCCGTAGTGGTGCACTCCTGACATGACCAACCTGACATGATAGTGGCCCGTCGTGGCGCACACCTGACAAGTACCCTGACATGATTTATCTTAATGCTGTTGCGACGGCTAATTAACTTGACTTGCCTTGACACCGTGGGTAGTTCTTCTTGCTTGCTTGATTAATCCACTTATCCTGTCTTATATCATGTTTAGGAGGGGACTCCTGAGTACCACGGTCAGGAGTACCTACTAAAATGGATTAAGGTTAATAACTAGAATAACACAGTAGTCATGAAGAGATGACACAGCTACAGGCAATCCCGTTACCTGGGCGCTCTTGGGATCTGTAGCCTGCCGTCGAGTAGGGCACATTTCCAGCACACCGTCGCGTGTTGCACCCTCTAAGTCACCTAAGGGTACATTTGTCTCCCGGGCGATGTACCCACCTGAATTCAACCCCTAATTTTCGACCTGGATAACCTGGATGGTCTGCAGGGCTTGTGGCTGTGGAACAATCTCACTGCATCTTGTTAGTAATTAGGCCTGTGATAACCCTAGTTAGTTAAAGTAGTAAGCCGTAGTATCTGCTTGGCTGTGATTGATTGAATGAGGTATAACCAGTCTAGCCATGTCTTGATCCAGTACAAGATTGCTCCCTGTCTTGATTTCTTGCATTATTATCTTGCCGATAAATGGTGGGAAACCAAGTTCTGTTCAGACGAAGGGTTACAACCCCGGTCCTTGTTTGGTTTACGGGTTGTAATCTGGCTATCGGAATAGTTCCATGGTTATCTCGTCGTATATCATCCTGCCATGTTTTCGTAATTCTAGTTTTAAATATTAGATTTTCTTGTGCTAATTGCTGGCTTTTGTTCTTATTTTGTGGCCCCCTTGTGGCACTTGCTCTTTCTGGGGTTGATCCAGCTGGTTTTGTGTGGCCAGATTTCGAAGCAGCTCCCGAGGATCTACCAAGCTTCCAGCCCAATGGTGGCGACTAGAAGGAACCCGGGCTACGAGTGGATTTTCTATTTTGTTTCGCTCACTCTATTGTAAAGTTATTCTTTTGAGGCGTTTAGCCGACGAGCACCTGTTAGCTCGATGCACTTTACTTACTGTCTGCCTACGGGCTGTAAACATGATTAACAAATCCTAGGGTTGATCATGTATGACTTAACTCTTGCTAGTCCTAACATTTTGTAATGACTAGCTTCATGATCAGCTGAATATGTGATATTTGGGACGCCTTATTATTGTATATTTAATGATCATACATCTTGCGACCTTACTTACTTGCTTGTGATTGAGACATTAGGCTTGTTCATGACCATAAGAGACTGTTGGCTTGTAGTAAACCCTCATGTTTCCAGACAGCCGTGACCGTATATCGAGGTGGTTTTCCATTTCAATATACGTAGCTGGCTATGTCTGCCCCCGCTCTCCAGTATTCTGGTTCTGGGGCGTGACACAAATTAGATTCTTTGTGAGATTTATTGAGCTAGTTTTATTGCAGTAAATAGGGATGTGGTTGAAGGATAACTGATAGTCTTTCAAAGTTTGATTCATCCATAAAATATCGGTGCAACAATGTCCTACGGCTATATATTTAGCCTCGGTTGTTGATAATGTAACAAACTTTTGCTTCTTAGAAAATCAGGAGACTAAGGATTTTTTCTAGAAAATGACATGTGCCACTAGTACTTTTACGATAAAATATGTGTTCGAATAACCTATCAGGCTAAACGAATCAGTTTTTAGATACCAGAGACAGGTTGTCAAAGTACCATTAAGGTATTGGAGGATACGCTTAACGGCGCTCACATGTGATTCCTTAGGACAAGCCTGATATCTTGTACATAAGCATACTGAAAACATAATTTCTGGACAACTAGCAGTTAGATATAATAAACTACCAATCATACCTCAGTACTTACGTACTTCAGTTGGTTTACCACTTTCATCCATATTAAGCTTTGTAAACGTTGCCATAGGAGTTTCGATTGGTTTAACGTTATCCATATCAAACTTCTTCTGCAGGTCTTTTGTATATTTGGCTTGATTGATGAAAATCCTTTATGAACTTTGTTTGATTTGTAGCCCAAGGAAGAAAGTTAGTTCTTCCATCACGCTCATTTCAAATTTACTTTGCATATACTTAGCAAACTCGTTACATAGTATCTCATTTGTTGATCCAAAGATTAAATCATCTTCATAGATCTGCACTAATAAAATATCCTTATCCAAAGATTTTATTAAAAGAGTAGAATCAACCTTTTCTTTTGAAAAATCGTGTTCAAGTAAGAAGGAACTAAGGCGCTCATACTATGCACGAGGTTCTTGTTTGAGTCCATAGAGGGCCTTTCGAAGCTTGAGTATGTGGTCAGGATTTTTTAAATCTTCAAAACCAGAAGGTTATTTAACAAAAACTTCTTTTATAAAACTATTTAGAAAAGCACTTTTGACGTCCATTTGAAAAAGTTTAAAACTATGAAAACTTGTAAAAGCACAAAGCATATGAATGGTCTCTAGTCTAGCAACTGGAGCATATGTCTCATCGTAGTCAATGCCTTCTTGTCACAACCCGTACTCGTTTTTTGGATGCGAGTGCATGTGCAAGTCCAGCCTACACCGCAGTGTCGGCGGTAGTACGTTGTCTAGTCCGCAATAAAACAATGCTCAAAATAATAACTTTATTTGCTCATTCACAAAATTAAATCTATTTACAACATTCAAAGTTTTACATTTAATCAAAGACAATGTCTCACAAAATTCTAATACAACAAATTTAAACTATCTCTAGGTTTTGGCCTTCAAGTACACCCGTATCTCCCCAACGCTAAGAGTAGTCGCGACTAACCTGAAAAATTAGTTTCCAGCCAGAAATAGAACGAGTACATTCTAACAGCAGTTCCAATATTGACAAAATCTATTATAAAAAATAGTAAATAATACTGAAATATATGATGGATGGATAAACAAAGAATCATGGTATGAAACATGTGAGTAAAAGTAGGAGATTATGAAAATAAAGACAAGGTAGTAATAGTAATAAACAACTGAAACAAAAATAATAAAATATTGTAAGACTGCATCTAACTAGTGAATTGAAATATAAATTTTGACATGTGAACGACTAAAGGACAAATCCGGTACCCCGCACGTGGCGTGTGCAGCTGCTATCATTCACAATCAGACCAATGGGATGGAAAGGGTAGTTCACACGTCTACTAAGATATTTTATCGTCCGACTAATACTCATGGATTCAAATATGTCACGAATACAGTAATACATTATTCATGAAATATAACATGTAAAGAATCCTTAAACTACTACATCGTGTAACCATCGTGTCGAGAATCTAACAAACAATCAATGTGAAACAATACTAAATATATGAATCATAGAAGTTATCAAATTTGAAAACTATCAAAAAATATACTCGTCTGGGGTCCTTAACTGGTGAAACTGTGAGACTCGTCTCACAGTATCGATATTTATATACGGATACGTATTTTGTATTATATTTCGTATTTTTTAGTTTTTGGAACGCTTTAAAATTTTTCAAAATTATAGATTTTCTTATTGACTGGCATACCGACGGTGTATCGGTGTATACCGACGGCATACCGCCAAGATAGATTTTCCATATTTTAGATGTTTTTGATTTTATATATTTTTGTGAATAGTATTTTAGATATTTTGATGAATAGTGTTTAGATATTTTCATGAATAGTGTAGATGCATCCTATTATCCATTGGACAATTGGTTTTTTTAATGGCTAGGATTGACTTAGATTGTGACATGGATCACGATCCAACGGGCACGATTAATTTCCCCTTCTATATATACCCATTGAGTTTCTCTATCCTCTCTCTTTTCTTTCCTTCTTTATTTCCTCTTCACTTTCCTTCCTCTTCCTCAAGCTTAGGAAAGCTTGGCCTTGAGGCCTAGAGTGTGGTTTCAGAACCCCTCTTGCTGGTGGAGTGGAAGATTAGGGTTGGTTGCTAAAATCTAGGCAAGTACATCTTGCTCAAAAGTGATATGACTATGCTTTATTTTTGATTTACATAGAAACTAAAGTTTTGTTGTTCTATAATATGCTTCTCTAAATTGTTAACATGTTTAGTATATAGCACTTTTGGTTTTGATCGATGGTGTAGCGTAAATATGAGTTTATAGATGTAATTTTTGAGTATTTTTAGGTATTCATCTATCAAATGTTTTAACTTGTGAAAACTAATACTTTCATGTTATAGGAAATTCAATTCTATGCAATTTTGATTTTTGAAAATTTGAATTTCGATTTAAAATGAGATTTTTATGGCGAAACAAGTTTTGTCATTTTTTAAGTTTTTGTTGTTGTTTAGATAAACGGAATTCCGACGGAATACCGTTGTATACCGATGGAGTATCGATTTCTTGCCCAGAAACTTACTATCTTCTCGCCAAAATATCGTCGGTATACCGCCGGCATACCGAATTTGGCTGTTTTAGGCTGATTTGAGCTATTTTTGCCCATTTTTGTCCGTTTTTGCTATTTTCTTCGATTGAAATGATATCTTAGCATGTTCCAGTATTGTTGTATAGATTGAAAGTGATTGTACATCGTATATATACACAGGCTTACGTTCAGGTATTGTTTTATCGTCCAGATTCTAGATAGTGGCTCGTAGTAGCGCACTCCCGTATTGATTTCCCGAATGACTTCTAAATTGAAATTGAGTGCATGTTATTTATTGACACCGTGGATTTAAATTGTTATATGTCTAATCTATTTGCATCTTGGCACTGAAAAATTGCGTGTGAGTATTGTCTATTGTATTGCGTGTAATGTGTATTGAGAACATTTGCCAGAGATATCTCGCAAACGACTTATACCCATGACTCGTCATTAAAGGACGATTCTTGAGTGTCCACGACTTGAGAATTGAAAATGAATCTTTTAGGTAATTGACTAGTAAACTCATATAGATCATTGGGAGGGGAGGACACTTCATGCTACCGTGACTCGGGTCGCTATGGGCCCCCACAGTGGCAGAGATAACCCCGATTGGCGTAGGCCCCTGACCTTTATTGATTAAGTAGATGTTTATCTACTATTGATATAATTTTGAGTAGATTCTTATCTACTATTGATATGTTTGTTTTTGAGTAGATGTTGTTTGTCTACTATTGATAGAGATTATTGATTGGTTGTATTTCTTCTTTGTACCGTCGTCGCCCCCTTGGCCACCCGAGTTACTGCAGCGTAGGTGGTAGTGAAGTTCCTCAACATGCATTCTAGTAATTAGGTTTGTGACAACCCTAGTTAGTTAATGATAGAAAGCCGTAGATATTGATTAGCCGTGCACTTTTGATTGTGCGTTACTTTATATGCTCCATGTGTCGGTGAGTGGCCAGAGGCTAAGTTCTGCTCGGGAAAGGTTCTGCAACCCCGGTCCTTATTTGGTTTAAGGGTTGTGGCTCCAACTTCGAGTAGTTCCTAAGTCCCTTGTTGCCCATCGACTTATTCTTCTCTATTGCTATATTGTTTAGTATTTTCATTCAGTCATTTCTATTCTCGAGATACGTACATTGGTACCGTACTAGTCTCAAACCGTATTTATTTATTTATGTCATTATGTTGTTGTTTTGTTGTTAGGCTTTGTCGTTCACCTTGAGCTTCCTTGTGGTACTTGTTATTTGGGGGTCTGACCCCACTGGTTTTGTTTGGCTTGATTTACCGCTGGAGCCCGAGGATTCTTTCTACATTTCTCTGGATAACCCGCCACCTGCTTAGATCTGCGATTGTTCCTCCTCGCGAGTGGGATTTCATTTCTTACCACTTGCGGTTCATTCATTTTTGGGTGGTGTTAGCTAGGGCATGTGTTAGCCCAATTATTTTGAGACTTTCTCAGACTTCGGTCAACATGATGTATTATATTAGATCTAGACTGATATAGTGATAATGTATATTGGTACTTTACTAGTGTGGCATTTTGTATTCACTAGCTTCATGATCATGTATGATATAGTATTTTGGGATGCCTCTTTACTTTCATGTTTGATATACTCTTGATACTTGTTGTTGTTGGATTGAGATAGGATTTGTTCGACTATAGGAGTCATCAGTGGCATGCTAGATTCCTCCCACTTGTCTTCTAGAAAGTCGTGATCGTATTTTGGGGTACTGGCATACTCTGACATACGTAGCTGGCTTTGTTTTGCCTCCGCTCCAGTATTTTGGTTTTGGGGCATGACAGGGTTTTTTAGTGGCCAATCCAGGTCTGCCTTCAGACTTGTGGGAGATTCATCTTGTTAGAATCTCCTATATTTGTCTTCATTTGATCTCCCTTTGCTTATCGCATTCTCGTTTAACCTGAACTGTAAAGATGATTAACATATCCTTGTTCTGTTCCTGTCCATTATTGATATCACGTGTCCTTATCTTTCAGGAACACACTGCCTATTTCTTCTTTCGAAGGTTCAGTTGCTCCGTCGTCTCAGGCGGCTCAGATGGAAGCTCATGATCGGACCCCGCCATCGTATAGTCAGAATCCAGCACCAGCTCAGTCTGTTCCTGTTCAGTCAGCTCACCCAGCTTCGTCAGTCCCTTCAGTATAGCCAGCCAAGGTAGACCAGTGTGCCCTACTCGAGATGATGAGGGGCATGATGGAGGCACAATAATAGCAACATCAGAATCAACTTCAGATCCAGCAGTAGGTGGTTTAGTTGTACCAACAGTTGCAGCAGGGCCAGGACCATACTAACAACACCCTCTGCAAGGGTGTTACAGTAGCTTTGGAGGCGAGTGGACGTCGTGGTCACAACTCAGCATCCGACTTTAGTCGCCTGCGTCCAGCTTAGTTCTTCGGCACCGAAGATGCAGTATCAGCCGATTCTTGGCTTTAGGACACCGAGGCCATTTTGGAGGCAGCTAGGACTCCAGTAGAGGATAGGGTTAGGTCTTCCTAGGCCTATTAGTTTGGAGACATTTCGGGAGCGCTTCCAGGAGAAGTTCTTCTTCACCTCAGCTAAGTTCTAGCTCCAGCAACAGTTCATCAACCTTCGTCAGCAGATGAGGACCGTGGATCAGTATGTGGCAGTGTTTAGTAGGCTTAGTCGATTTTCATCGCACATGGTAGCTTCCGATGGTGATAGAGCTCGGAGGTTCAAGCAGGGCTTGCACTTGGAGCTTCAGCATCTTATGGCATGCCATTTTTATGACACCTTCGATACAGTACTGAGAGCAGCCAGATCCTTGGAGATAACCAGTCAGAGGATAGCAGAGAGGACCGAAGGTCAAAAGAGGTTACACTCGACGATGAAGGGCATTACCATTTAGTCCTCAGCCCTTGCCCAAGCAGTCAGAGCTCCAGATCACCGACCTCCTCGTCAAACTATATCATCAGCCCCGACGGTGGTATCAGTATAGCAGTCTAGGCAGTCAGGACATCCAGGATGTGATTACTGTGGCAAGCCTGGACACACCCGAGCCTAATGCATGAGGGCCATTGGTCAGTGTCTCGGATGTGGGGTATCTGGTAATATGATTGGGTGTTGTCCCTGTAGACGTCCAGAAGCTTCATTAGTTATCCCAGTACCATCGGTAATTGAGGGTCAGAGGAGACCAGCAGAGTCAGTACGATCCAATGTTCAGCGCCCACTTTCGATGCAGTCTCAGCAATTTCAGCACCAGCGTCCAGCACAATATTCCCAAGCCCAGCAGGCAGGATCGAACCAGCAGCAGACTACACAAGTACCCCTGAAGCGTGGGCAGGCTTTTAACATGAGCTTGCAGGAGATGTTGGCCGAGGGAGGTCAGAATGTAGGTGAGCTTTTGAGTATTTCCTTCAATTTATCTTGCTCTTGGGTTTTGTTGACGGTCATGTATTCCACCTATACTCGGAATACAATATCCGCCTCGATATATTCGGTAAGTTAAGGAGAGTTTCTCGTACCACTCTTATGCCTCTGTATCTTGTGATACACGATATCTATCATGTATCCCGACTACGTAGGTGTGTCCTAGATTAGAGTCATGTCTTCGACTGAGTCGTTGGTACCGACTTACTTCGAGACTTGTCCCATTTCTACTTTGTGAGTCAGCGTAGGCAAGCGAGGACGAATTCCTGCTCAACTGACTCAGGGGTATATTATTCCATATGCCTCCTAGTTTACTTCTTTTCTAGTATTATATATGTATGTATTTATTATTTTTGCATTTATTTAAATTATGTATCTCAAATACCACTTGTACACAAGATATTTTTCTTTCGATGAGTTATGATTGTACATTGTTTTAGCATGCGTGTTTTGCTCGACTAGCTTTAAAAAATTCCAAGGACGAAATTTTTCTAAGTTGTGGAGAGTTGTGAGACTCGTCTCACAGTATTGGTATTTATATATGGATACATATTTTGTATTGTATTTAATATTTTAGTTTTCGGAACGCTTTAAAAAATTTCAAAATTGTAGATTTTCTTCTTGACCGGCATACCGACGGCGTACCGGTGTATACTGATGACATACCGCCCAGACAGATTTTTCATATTTTAGATGTTTTCAATTTTAGATATTTTTGTGAATAGTGTTTTCGATATTTTCGTGAATAGTGTTTTGGATATTTTGATGAATAGTATTTAGATATTTTTATGAATAGTGTAGATGCATCCTTCCATTGGACAATTGGTTTTCTGTCATTGACTTAGATTGTGACATGGATCACGATCCAACGGTCACGATTAATTTCTCCATCTATATATACCCATTGAGTTTCTCTCTCCTTTCTCTTTTCTTTCCTTCTTCATTTCCTCTTCACTCTTCTTCCTCTTCCTGAAGCTTAGGAAAGCTTGGCCTTGAGGCCTAGAGTGTGATTTCGGAACCCCTCTTGGTGGTGGAGTAAAAGATTAGGGTTGGTTGCTAAAACCTAGGCAAGTACATCTTGCTCAAAAGCGATATGACCATGATTTTTTTTGATTTTCCATAGAAACTAAAGTTTTGTTGTTCTATAACATGTTCTCTAAATTGTTAACAAGTTTAGTATATAGCACTTTTGGTTTTGATCGGTGGTATAGCGTAGATCTGAGTTTATAGATGTGATTTTCGAGTATTTTGAGGTATTCATCTATCACATGTTTTAATTTATGAAAACTAATACGTCCATGTTGTAGGAAATTCAATTCTATGCAATTTTGACTTTTGAAAATCCGAACTTCAAATTAAAATGAGGTTTTTATGGCCGAAATAAGTTTTGTCATTATTCAAGTTTTCGTTGTTGTTTAGATAAACGAAATTCCGACGGAATACCGATTTTCTACCCAGAAACTTACTGTCTTATGGCCGAAATAGCGCCGGTATGCAGCAATATACCGTCGGTATACCGAATTTAGATTTTTTAGGCTAATTTGAGTTGTTATAGCCCATTTTTGTCCATTTTTGCTATTTTCTTCGATTGAAATGATATCTTAGCATGTTCTAGTAATGTTGTATAGATTGAAAGTGATTATACACCATATATATACACAGGCTTATGTTCAGGTATTGTTCTACCGTCCAAATTCTAGATAGTGGCTCGTAATAGCGCATTATCGTATTGATTTTCCGATTGACTTCTAAATTGAAATTGAATGCATGTTATTTATTGACACCATGGATTTAAATTGTTATATGTCTAATTTATTTGCATCTTGGAAACGGATAATTGAATGTGAGTATTGTCTATTGTATCGC
Source organism: Iris pallida (assembly GCA_029216955.1). Classification (NCBI taxonomy): domain Eukaryota; kingdom Viridiplantae; phylum Streptophyta; class Magnoliopsida; order Asparagales; family Iridaceae; genus Iris; species Iris pallida. The sequence goes on from JANAVB010026797.1 coordinate 17,100, forward strand.
GCATAATGTGTATTGAGAACATTTGCCAGAGATACTTTGTAAATGACTTGTACCCATGACTTGTCATTATAGGACGATTCTTGAGTGTCCACGACTTGAGAATTGAAAATGAATCTTTTAGGCAATTGACTAGTAAGCTCATATAGATCATTGTGAGGGGAGGACACTTCATGCTACCGCGACTCGGGACGTTATGGGCCCCTACAGTGGCAGGGATAACCCTGATTGGCATAGGCCCTGACCTCTATTGATTGAGTAGATGTTTATCTACTATTGATATGATTTTGAGTAGATGTTTATCTACTATTGATATGTTTATTTTGAGTAGATGTTTGTCTACTATTGATAGAGATTATTGATTGTTTATATTTTTTCTTTCTACCTTCGTCGTCCCCTTGGCCACCCGAGTTACTGCAGCGTAGGTGGTAGTGAAGTTCCTCAACTTGTATTCTAGTAAATAGATTTGTGACAACCCTAGTTAGTTAATGATAGCAAACCGCAGACATTGATTGGCCGTGCACTTTTGATTGTGCGTTACTCTATATGCTCCATGTGTCGGTGAGTGGCCAGAGGCTAAGTTCTGCTCAGGAAAGGTTCTGTAACCCCGGTCCTTGTTTGGTTTAAAGGTTGTGGCTCCAACTTCGAGTAATTCCTAAGTCCCTTGTTGCCCAACGACATATTCTTCTCTATTGCTATATTGTTCAGTATTTCCATTCAGCCATTTCTATTCACGAGATACGTACATTGGTACCGTACTAGTCTCAAACCACATTTATTTATTTATGTCATTATGTTCTTGTTGGGCTTTGTCATTCACCTTGAGCTTCCTTGTGGTACTTGCTATTTGGGGGTCTGACCCCACTGGTTTTGTTTGGCCAGATTTATCGTTAGAGCCCGAAGATTTTTCCTACCTTCCTCTGGATGACCCACAGCCTGCTTAGATCTGCGATTATTCCTCCTCGCGAGTAGGTTTTCTTTTACCACTTACTGTTCATTTCATTTTGGGTGGTGTTAGCTAGGGCATGTGTTAGCCCTATTATTTTGAGACTAACTCAGACTTCGGTCAACATGATGTATTAGATTAGATCTAGACTGATATAGTGATCATGTACATTGGTACTTTGCTAGTGTGGCATTTTTTATTCACTAGTTTATGATCATGTATGATATAGTATTTTGGACGCCTCTTTACTTTCTTATTTGATATACACTTGATACTTGTTGTTGGATTGAGATAGGATTTGTTCGACCATAGGAGTCGTCAGTGGCATGCTAGAGTCCTCTCACTTGTCTTCTAGACACCCGTGATCATATTTTGGGGTACTGGCGTATTCTGACATACGTAGCTGGCTTTGTTTCGCCCCTGCTCCAGTATTTTGGTTCTGGGGCGTAACAGAAACCAATAATCCTGTTGAGTCCAGTTGGCTAGGGTCGATGTGGAGGAGTTCAAAATTGCAAGAAAAGGAGGAGTATGATTAGACTGGTCATGATCAAGATTAATCTAAGAGAAAATCATTTAAGAAATATATTTCTTAATAAGAAAATAATTTATATATTTATTTATAAAATATTTACAAACTATCTAGAGATTTTCATTCTTTTGGAAACTACTAATAATACTTTGTCAAGATAATAGAAAGTATTTAAAACACATTTAAGAACATATATAAAGGTCGAACAGTTACTTGCATATAAATAAGATCATAAAATAATATATTTAAACCAATAAGCAATAAAATTTAAAACACATTAATTCAAGATAATAATAAAAACATTATGAGGCCCATAACGAAATATATTTTTAAGCCCTTCTAAAATATACCTATAGATTTACATAAAACCTTATTTTAAAAGCAAAAGGTCTATTAGCTCAATATAAAACTCTTATATTATTATTTACGCTCAATAAATTATAGGTGAATCCAAGAAAATTATTCTCTCTACCTAACAGATTTGTTTAAAACCTTTGAAACCCAAATCAAATAAAATATAATTAAAAGCCCATCAAAAGTAATAAAATTTGAAGTTTAAAACCCTCAGGCCCATGCCCAATGACCCAAAAAATATATATTTCTTTAAACCGAAATTCCTTTGGCCTATACCCATATTTTTAGCCCAACATATTAATTAAATTAAGTACTAATCATAAGCCTAGAGATTTTAAGTTAATAGACTCAAGGGGGATGGCCCAATGGCCCAAATCAACTATTAAAATAGGGCCCCATGTCAGAAGTCCAAAAATAGTTTTAGAAAGACAGTTGTATTTTACTATCTCCTAAATTATAACCCAAACAACCCATAAAATAATAATATATATACTTTTATAAAGAAAACCGATTTTCAATAGTAAATAAAAATATAATAATAATAATAAGTCCAAAATAATATTAATAATATTATTATTAACAGTAATAATATCAATAATAAATTCATGGTATTATACTATATGTTTAGATATACATGGATATATATACTTATTCATCTATATATATATATTCCATATATTAGTGTATAAATATAAAGAAAATAAAATAAGAGAATTGATAAGGGCACTGCAACTTTTGATCAGGGCTAGCCCATTAGGCTAGCCCTGATCAAAAAGTGAAGTGTCTTTTATAATAAGGACTGTCCAAATTTCTGGCAGTCCTACATACAGTAAGGACTGTCAGAAAAATGGGCAGTCCTTTTGTTTCACATGCTGAGACCTAGGACTGCCAAGTTTTCTGGCAGTCCATTCAGTTTGCAGGACTGTCCAAAATTTGGGCAGTCCTTGTTATTAAAAAAGTGAAATTTTTGATCAGGGGCTATCCCTAATGGGCTAGTCCTGATCAAAAAGTGCAGTGCCCTTATCAATTCCCTAAAATAAAAAGAACATAAAACCCATCCTGCTCTCTTTCCTTAACTATTAAGAAAGGGAGGGAGACCGAGTGAAAAAAAGACATGTACGGCCAAGCTCACCTGAGCTTCGATATGCCCGTAGAGGAATGGCTCCAGCGTGAGCGGCTAGGAGTGATCGGCTGCTGGTGGTAAGCGGCCGTTGCTAGCGCGAGGACAGAAGCGGAGATGGCGGACGCTCGAGCTCGCCAGCTAGCGGTAGATGGCGCAAGGTTTTGGTAGAGGAGGTGGACCGTAGGTGACTGGTCGCCATCTGGATTGGGGGCAGCGACAACCGACGATGGATTCTCGAGGAGGTGAGTTTTTGTGTGATGTTAATTTGGGGTGTTGAGAAGGTGTTTGGTGAAGGGGAACGATGATGGCGATAGCCGTCGATCGATGGAGCCAGCGTGGGTGGTGTTGGCTAATGTGGTGATGGTGATGGGGACTGGGTTCGGTTGGGCAAGGCCGGGCTGGGTGGCGTGTCGGCCATTGGAGATGTTAGAGTCGGGGACAGGGCTCCGTGGTGGTGACGGTTGTGGTGGTGTATGGTGATCAACCTCTTTGTTGTTGGTGATTGTGTGGTTGTCGAAGAAATCGGAGGAGGGGACGGCTAGTGTAGGTTGTGGTGATATTGTCGAAGATGGGTTTTGGTCGAGGCTCTTGGGTTTGCAGGTGGTCGAATCCAGTAAGGTGAAGGAGGTACAGGGCTGGGAACAGAGTGTTAGCAGAGATGAGGGAACGGCTGCAGGCGGTGGTTTTGCCGGGTGGCGAGGCGGACCAGGTAGTTGTGTCTTTGGTGTGTGTGTGTATATGGTAGGGGTTCACTGGACGGAGTTGCCCTGGTTTCGAGGCAGTAGGACGAGCAGGGTCAAGGATTTCTGGAAGGCTGTGGGGTGGTACGGCAGAGGACATGGTCAGCGGTCATGGATGTCGGGTCGGTAAATATTGTCGCATGCATGTCGGATTATCGACATGGACACGGGGATTAGGACGGGTGTTCGAAGTGTCGGACACCGGTAGAAGATGTATATGTAAAAGAAAATAGTGGATGGAGATTGGACAGACACAGACACGATGCACATGGTTGTGGGTTGGTTGTGGAATTTGCTTGGTTGTGAGAAAAGGTAGAGAGGAGCTGTCCTTATATAGGAGAGTAACTCCCAGATTGATAAGGATTGAATTTCCTAGTAGATAACCTTATCCCTTTAATTTAAATCAAAATAAATATTTAAAGCCAAGCCAATCTAATCACTAATATTTAAAATATATATTTGATAATATCAATTAGTTTAAATCTTAATCGAATATTTGATTACTAAAATATTTCAAAATTATATTTAATTTAATCGTATAAATTTAAATCAATATTAATAATTTTTATCAAAATAATCAAGAGCATTTTATTATAAGTCAAATCTTATTTTAAATAATTAGTCATCCTAGCAATTTGAATATAACGATATAATCAAGATAATTTCATATATATTTTTTTAGTCAAAATCATATTTAAAAATAAATGGAAAACTCCTTTTTATTATTCAAAAATATTTATAACCTTTAAAACTATTTTAGAAACTAATTATTGAACAACATACTTTATAATTCCAGAAATTTGAGAACATATGTTTTTAGAAAAATTAAATAGCATTTTCAAACTACTAGTTTTTGAAATACGAACACAATAGGAAAAATCTTTAAACGTTTCAAGATAAAGTATTTCTAATCATGATATTCAAATCAAATAAATAGTTAGAATAATAAAGATTTTAAAAATTCGGAAAGAGGGGTTACACATCTTCTTGGTTATAGCCTTGAGCTACTAGACGCGTTTTATTGCGTGTGACTAAACCATTCTCATCTAACTTATTTAGGAGCACCCATTTAGTACCAATGACCAGGTGATCACTATGTTTGGGAACGAGTTTCCAAACTTGATTCCGTTCAAATTGGTTTAGTTCCTCTTGTATTGCAGAAATATAAAATTCATCATCAAAAGCTTCTACAACATTCTTCGATTCCCACACACACACACACACACACACATTATATATATATATATATATATATATATATATATATATATATTCATCACTATATATATATATATATATATATATATATATATATATATATATATATATATATATATAGTGATGAATATATATATATATATATATATATATATATATATATATATATATATATATATATATATATATTCATCACTACTATCTTTCTAATCTTGCACTGATGTGATACATGTCCTCTTGTACCACAATAATGACATGTAGCAAAAGTGTTCGTGCTAGGTGAAGTTCGAAGATCATGTGAGTTTTTGAAGAGGTGTGTGACTTCTTATTTGAAAATTTATACATGAATGCATGACTTCTAGTAGTGTTGGTTGTCTTGTGTTTGTGTTTAGCCTTGTGTTTTGTGTTCACTTGAGTTACAAGCTTGACAACCTATTTTTCTAGTTTAATCTCTAACTTTTTAGAGACATCACAGGCTTCTTTGTACTTGGTCGTGAGTCTGAGTAGCAATATAATACTTCTTTTTCTCTAGTTCATAGAGACAATTGAGCTTTACATTTTCACGAGTTGCTTTCTCAAGCTTCCCAAGTGTGTCATGTAATCTCAACTTTAAAGAAGAAATATCATCTGTGTTACTAGAAGAATATTTATCTTTAATATATTTTAGTATTTAAGATTCCTTAGAGAACTTAGATTACACAACTTTCAGCTCTTTCTTGGCACTATACCCATCAACTTCTTTTGATCTTCTAGTTGATCAGTGAAGGCATCAAATAATTCATCAAAAGTAAACTCATCATAAAGAGGATTTAAATTTACCTTAGCATCCGTAGCCATGAAGCATATATTTGCTATGTTGCGAGGTCTTTCTTCTTCTTCAGAATCACTTGGTTCACTTTCACACCAGATGCTAGTATTTGCATAATTCCTTATTGAAGACCTTCTTTTACCTGACTGATCGTTTCTGCTCCCCTTTCTTATAACAGGACAGTCTTTCTTGATATGACATGTCTTCTTACAGCTGTAGCAGATTGATTTTTCATCATCTCTAGAATCTTTCTTCTTATTATTAGTCTTCTCGTACTTCAAGAATCTTCTAAGGTTCCTCGTCATAAGGGCTATTTGTCCATTGTCTGAGCTATTGGTCTCACTCTTGTCATCGGAGGTTGTCTGATGATGTGCTTTGAATGCAATAGTCTTCTCCTTTGGTGCTGGCTCTTTGGTATCTTTAAGTTCCAGTTCATGTGTCATAAGCTTTCCCATAAGCATCTCGAGAGTCATTGTAGTGAGATCATTTCCTTCAATAATAGCCGTTGCCTTGGGATTTCAGTTCTTGGTCAGACTACAAAGTACCTTTCGTATCTTTTCACGATTATTGTATTCTTTTCCAAGGAAAGATGGAGGGTTAACAATATATAAAAAATGAGTAAATATATTGGTAATAGTCTCATTAGGCTTTATTTTAAAGGCCTCATAATCTTGTTTAAGTCGTGAGATTTTGGACTCCTTTACTTGTGAAGTTCCTTCATGAGTTACCTCAAGAAGTTTTCAAACCTCGTGAGATGTGACATATGTTGATACTCTATTAAACTCGGTTCTATATACAGCACAAAATAAAGCATTGATAGCTTTTGCGTCAAGACTTGCTTGCTTCTTTTCATGATCAGTATACTTATCATGTGGTTTTTCTACCAGGTTCCCGTCAACAACGATAGGTAGTGGTTTCTTGTAACCGTCAATGACAATTGACCATAAATTAAAATCCAGTAACTTGAGGTAAAAGCTTATACGTGTTTTCCAATATGTACAGTTTGTGCCATCAAATAGAGATAGCCTGTTTATAGACTAGCCTTCACCACTGCTAATATATAATGATGCCCTATCTCAAGGAGTTTTAATCCAACTAAGAGAAACTGTGCTTTGATACCAATTGTAGGATCGATGGCACCTCTAGAGGGAGTGAATAAAGTGTAGTGAACGAAATATCCCTAATAAAAATATTATGCAGGTAATGGCAGATATAAACAAATACTTATATGCAATAAATAAAGTAGTAAGTAAATAGGGACGAGAAAGCAATACGCAGACACCGAGATTTTATACTGATTTCTCTCTGAGAGGACTACTCCAGTCACGAGTACTCCTACTCGATGTTTAATCCACTATTTGAAATAGAGGTTACACCGTGTGCTTTACTCCGAAGAACACGCAAACTTCAATACCGTCGTATTTTAGTCCGACGCCTACGATCAAACTTTAACATTATCTGAAAAAGCTTTTATACTCTAAGCTTATACAACTCGAATACTCCTAATCGGAAAGTACCGACACTTAGAAGAATGGGAGTTATCTTGGAAATGTGAAGATTTAAAGCTCTTTGTAATAGAAAGGATTAGAATAGATAGAGAAGATGAAAAATGGATTGAGTGATTAGAATGTCAAATTCTTCTATATTTATAGGTACTTTTGAACCAGAGTTCGAGCAGAACTCGGTTAGGGTAAACGTTCAAATTTTGAACGTTGGAGAACCAAAAGACTAGAAAATTCTGCTGACCAGGAGTGGTCCTAGGAGACCGAGTTCAATCAGAGTTCGGGCAGAACTCGGCTCGAGTTCGGCTAAGTGGTTTTTAGGAAATTTTTGGTTCATGTAGGCTTTTGGATGTTTGGTTTGGTTTGGGATGAAAGAAAGGTTTATTTTTGTGAGGGTAAACTTCTACATGCCAGTGATCCCTACTCACAAAATAATCTAAACTCAAGAAATAAAAATTATAGAATAAAGTAGAAAAAATCTTCTTGATGAATCTTCTGTAGTCATCTTTGAAGTCTTCTTACTTTCCATATTTCAGTCGGAGTTTAAGTCAATTATCGGGTTGATCATGGCCACATGGGCCAACATATAACATCCTAATAATAAATTCAGAATAATTCTACTAAGTCATGGCAACCTAATATGGCTCTACCAAGTGGGTTTGTCTAGGTTAGGGTCCAAACTTATTTTCTAGTCAAATCAAACCTGAAAAGTCAACTAATAAGTCTCTCGTGTCATTCGTAAATAAATAGCACACAAGAACTCCATTGAGTGGCACACCCTTAGCATGTGTGTCGTTGACTCAAAATGGATCAAAACCATATATTGGATTAAATAGTTTTAATCGATGTCGAGTCCCGAACTCAAGTTTGAAGTTATGTCTAGAATTACGGTAAAAGGTCAATTGGCCTAAATTGATTCGAAGTTGCGCGAAGTCAAAAGAATGTTAGGGGACAAGTTTGGATGGGACATGATATATCAAATTAAAGGTGGAGTTGTCTACTTCAAAACACATGAAGGATATTTCGAAAGATTGGTATTTGTTGTGCTCCTAAAATCAAAGCTACGAAAAAGTATGTCTATAGTCATAATTAAGAATAAAATATAATCTAATAAATAGAAATCATATAAAATAAAAAATTCCAATAATCACGGTGCTTACAACATTGGTTGTTGGGTTACCTGTTAGTGTATAGGGAGAGAAGCATTACAGTTTGGGGTTCCCAACAAGTGTAGAGTAGAGAGGGGCAGAGCAATATCAGGAATAGTACCAGTAAAACCTTGTTTTACCTAAGGCAACAACAATATTCCTTGAATGGACTGCATTTGGGTTGTCTATTAATATCCGTGCAGAAGTAGGTAATAGGAGAAAGGGACAACAGCATACTGATATGAGGCTAGTGTGTATGTGTCAGTAGAGGGCATGTGTATGCTTGTGTACCTTGTAAGTGTACCTATATGTGTATGTAGGTGGATGTCAATCATGTGTATGTATGTATATATAAATATGTGTGTGTGTCCACACATATCCAAGTAGGTATGTGTAGTATGGATGACAGTAGATAGGAAGGCATGGAATCAGTAAAGTAGTTTATGGAAAGACAGTGGGTAATAGAAGGAGATTAATAGCAGCAGCAGTGAGGATCAACAAAGGCATTAGTTAAGAGTGCGAAATGTAATAACAATGTGTGTATCAAAGGTTGAGGTGAAGAATTGAAAAAGCAGGAATAACAACTGGACAGGGAGGATAGTTAAGGTGTGTAGGTGTGCTTGGGTTCTACAGGTTGTCAATGCTGAGGATTAGTGTCTAGTGTGAGTGGGTGTAAGGGGATTTAAGAGTAGTGAGAATGAGTGTCTATGAAGGTTTTTGGTGCACTTATAGAAATTCTACAGTACATTGAAAGGGGTGTTGTGTGTACCTCTATAGAACATGTATCAATAGGAGAGCGACACAAGCTCTAGTAGTAAGTATCGATACACAAGACTAGCAGCAAGAGTCATCATGTACTAGTGTGTACATAGTGCCATAGGAGTGGGTCTGCATATGTTTGATACCTTATTGTATCTATAGGAGTTTGTGTCAAGAGAGGGTAAGCAGTGTCAGGTGTTTAGAGGAGTACAGGTAACCAAGAGCTAGGGTGTCTAGGACAGGGAGCAACATCAATTGCATGTGCAACAGATGTTGGGGTTTTTTCTTCCCTGCAACAGAGCAACATGAGTAAGAAGGAGAGGTAGGTAGGCCTGCACAAGTGAGGCAGCGGGGAGGTAGCCCTGCAGTCCATTTGAAGGCTCTTACCTGGCATGGCCTGTTTGTACACAAGTGTGCAGGGCTTGGTTGGCTAGACCTGTGAGTGTCCAGGTGGGAACTTGGGGCTTGCAGCAGGGATTTAGCTTCCTGTTTGCACAGGCACAGGAGCAACAATAGGTAATAGATGGAATAGGGGAGGGCCTAATTGCACACAGATATCCTATGTGCAGTCCCTATGTGATCCATGTGTGTTAGTTTTAGAAAGGATAGGTATAGGCAAATAGGTAGAGGTGCATGTGTATATATATAGCATGCGTTTTTTGTGTGTGTGTATAACTGAAAAGTGAAATAGGGGAATTAGATTAATGGAGTGTTTCATGTGTGAGTAAAAGGAGAGTGTGTAAAGTGAGTATAAGTGTCATGTGTAAGTATGGTGGGTGACAGGAGAGTGTGCACAGGCAATAGGAAATGGGTAAAAATGTTAAGGTATATGGTATATGGTTTATTGATGTGTGAGTATATTGAGATGGGTTAAAGGGTATGATAGGATGTAGTGTATATAATATGAATGCATCTATATGTCATCTATAGTTAAGGTAATCATAGGGGTATAGCCTATAGCTATATATATGTATGTATATATATGAATGGGGGATATAGTATGGGCATATGTTGACAACTGAAATTGAATGTAGGGCCTATATACATAGGGATAAATATACATATATACATACATATAGGACTATATAGTCATAAACTAAGTTATTTATATAGACGTAAGTATTATAGGACACATGTATATATATAGATATAGGAAGGGTAAGGGATGTGGAGGTTGGTAAGTTAAGATACTAGAGTGCCATTAGTATGGTTATATCTATATATCAAGTAGGCATAGAAGGATAGGGATTAGACATAGAAGGAATGGCATGGGCCTACCTATAGGATTGCAGAGATAGAGAAAACTCGTAAAGCCTCAAAAAGACTAGTTTGACCCTAGAGACAAGGTATTGACCTAGTTTGACTTTCAGGACCTAGATTAGACCTAGAAATCACATTTCAACTTAGATAACAATGATTATCATTCCAAATAATGTGTTGACATGATATTCCATATTTAGGTCTTTGAGACACCGAGACGGACACAGTTTGACATTCATTGCCCTGGACCGCAGGCGAGTAAATTCTTTCCCTTTATGATATTTTATATATTTCTTGTATTTAGTATAGATATCCATGATCTCTGGACACATTTGTTACACAGATTAGTATTTTTCGAATCCTGTCATGAGATATTATTCTCATATGTCTTGGCATACCCTGTACAAGCCCCATTATTATTCTTGTGCATTGTTAGACACCGATTCCTGCGAAGGCTTGCGACCATCTCAGTGAATCCCGTGTCACAACGTACCATGGTTGGATCTACTATGCCAGTTAGGGGTGGGGAGTAGTAGTATAGATATGTTATCATGCCCTTCTAGTGTAAGATATTATTTCCTGTGAGTGTTAATCATACACCGCACATATGATTAACCAGGCCATAAATTTACATACAAGTTCCTAAGTCGATCACATGTTAAAACTAGTACTCACTCACATAGATAGTATTTCCTTATTGCTGTACATGATGATTCCTATTCTCCTGTTTACTTACGATATTTCCATATATATTTGTTCATGTACATGTTTACCATATCTTGTATATTCTTTCTATTTATTGTTACATAGTCTTTATCATTTACTAGAATTGTTATTAAAAATGTACTTCGCTCCAATCCTAACTGGATATATTTTTCAAACGACACTGATGACGGTTGTCCTACTTATTACGGCCTACATGACGTGGTAGGCGTAGATCGAGAGACTCTGGTTCAAGAGGGTTTAGCTCCAATAGAGGATATTTACTTAGCGACTCACTTAGGCTAGATTACTATTGGATTTGTCTCCAGTTAGAATCTTGGCCTATTTATTATTTTGAGACTTATATTTGAGAATTCGTGAGTCTTACATTATCTGGACTTGTATTATTTTTATGTTAGACTTCTCTAGATATGTCAAATCATGGTGTCGTTATCTTTTCATGTCATTTATCTTCCTTATAGTATTGTGATTGAGTATGGATATATTGTCATTACTTGTCCTCCGTTTGGAGATGACTATCTTGACATGTTATGATATTTCTATTGTTAGTTAGTTTAGTAGACCTGGATAACATTCTACCGTCGATGCTGCGATATAGGCTGGGCGGGTCATGACAGGTACGCCTCGATTTGTGTGCCACGGATCTCGAATTAGGAACCATAACTTTCTAAAGCCAAAATTACTGTTTAAATTTTATTTCAGAATATGATTAGGTTAAATTAGAATTTAGATTATTTATTCTAGAATTAAACAAAAATAATTAGGTTAACCCATTAGCTACTTTCTATGACTTTTAGAATGAGATTTTATATCTAACTTGTGGTTATTCGTGCATGGGTTCGTGGTACGATAGTATGGTATGGTTTGATAGCTTCTAGGCCATAGGTTATCTTGTCATCAACATGTGAAACTAGTTCGTTCAAGAATGCTGGCAAGTACACTATTGATTTATGTTCTATTACAATATAATGCTAATCTTTACTGTGTTTCATTGAGTATCCAGTTAAGACACGATTGTGACATGATAGGCTTGTTGTATTATTGCTCGTTTATCGAATGTTGAGTGAGTCATGAGGGAAAATACTCGGTGGGTATGAGAACAAACCTAATGAATGTTAATGTAGATAGCTAAATCATATACCTCACGTATGGGTTAATCGTACCTTATATTGTGGATAGCCATCTATATGATGTGTCGTATTAGCCTAGTCGTTCACATGTCGAAAGGTATTTCAAACGCACTGTCTGTTTAATTTGTACATGTTCATTGCTAGTTGTCTCGTTCATACATGTTCTTGTTAGTGATTTTTTCTACATGTTTATTATTTCGAGTTTATATGCATATTTCATTTATTCTCTACTGCATCTATACTTATCTAGCTTATTTTGTATTAAGTTACATTATTACAATAGGGTTGTACTTTACTCATTTTTTGCCTTGATCGTATAGGGGAGATAGAGATCTTGGAGGCCGACCTTAGATTCTAGATAGCTTAGATAGTTCTTTTATTTAAATATTTAGCTGGTTTTTTTTCTGAATATTATTTTAATATATTATCAGATTTATAAATGGAATAGTTGTTGTAAGTAAGCAGTTATACATAATTTTGTTGTATTTGAGATTGACATTATGGTCTAGACAGCGTACTACCACCGATGTTGCGGCGTAGCCTGGACTTGGCTATGTACTCGTATCTCAAAAATTTGGTACGGGTTGTGACAAGTTTTTATGGTGGCCCATGCAAGTCTGTTTTCGCAAAATTATGCGAACTCGTGATAGTGCTTAATTTAGTCGTATTATTACAAGCCTGCGACTAGGAAGTGCTCATTCATAATTTGGATTGATTTAATTTTAGAAGAATGGCTAGGACTAGGTATACCATAGAAAAGTCCTTATTCAATTTGATAGTTGGGTAGTTAAGGTTGTAAAATAGGCCACGTGATTTAGGTAGAAATTTATTGAATTCTAAACCCTATTAGATATTTGAGGAATTTTCATAGAAGGATATACTATTGCACTTTGATTTAATGGTATGATCAAAGGTGGGTAGACTGTTCGCCTGGTAAATTATGACTTCTTAGGTTTCAATTCCTAATCTTGATAATTTGTGCAATTTTATTTTTTGCCTTCTCTAAACATCGCCATTCATAAGTCCGTATTACTTATTTATTTTCCATTAGCCATGAGTAATTATTTTTTTAAGAGTCAATATTTTAGTGCCATCCATTGAGTTTGAGCCTAGTCTGATTCAATTATCCATATATTAATTTCGAGTTCGTTTTGTTGAAATTTAAGATATATATGATTTATATTTCTCTTGTCTTCGATCGTTTTCTTCCTAATCAATCGTATGATTTTTCAAAAATTAATACTTTCACTTTAAGGACAGATACTTGCACATTTTCTATCATTATTATCTTGGAACTTGAATTTCTGGAAGCTCCTTTAAAATAAATTCTTATGGACAGAGTTTGAAAGAATATTCGGTAAACTTACAATGGCAAGGCAGATGCGCACTATCACCATTTATCTGAATTATCGAGACTACGGGTTCACTGTCGCCAGCAGCACACTTGCAAGACATGACCCCTAAGTTGAAAAAAATTCATATAAGCTTAGGTTATCAAATATTATTAAAACTATGCCCGAGTTGTCCTATTTGATCTTTGAGTTATTATGTCAATATTGGATAAAGTTAATAGAATATTCGATACCATATCATATTTGAGTCATGAAACCAAGGGTTTACTGCAGCCAGATGTACACTAGCGAGGCATAAATTCTCGGTAAGACGACTTCTTATATACATACGATTTTCGAATATTATAGAGATTACATCCTTTTTGGCATATGACTATTGATTTTTATGGTTCGCAATTTCATGGACTCTCACTTAAAATTTTGATTTAGTTGTTCCTTTCATTTCTTGAACCTTTCTTTCTTATTTTTTTTATATTTCTATCATTATTAGGTTTCCTAGAAATGATTTAAACCTATTTTGATTCTATTCTACTGGATTCACAATCGTTACTAGATTCTGATTCCATGACGCGCCAGTCACATCTTATCTTAGATTTCAATCCTATCCGCGATTATGCTTATTTAATTTTAATCATTAATCATATTATTTTCTTGATCATATTCTTAATCATGCCTATTCATATTATTTGAAATTTTGAGGACAAAATTTTTCTAAGGTGGGTAGATTTGTAATCTATGTTACCGTTTCAAATTTTGTTTATTTTAAATATTCATGTTAGAAAATTTTAACTAAGGATTTGATTTTGGGATCACAAGGCGGTCATACCTAAGCCTATAGGTGAAGTATGATAAAATTAGGTAACTTATAGTCTCTATCGCCTCCAGGTTGCCCTATATATATTGTTTATCAATTTTATATTTTTCTAGAATTTTTTGATATTTTTAGGTATTTAATATTTAACTATTTATTATTTTTAATGAATTTCAAGATTTACTGTAAAGTCATTCGAAGTTATTTTGAGACCAAATATTTTTGGGCTTTAGATGGCTAAAAATATTTTATATAATATTTTATGATTTTTTGAATTTTTTTGGAATTTTTTGAGATTTTTTGATAATTAAAACCTATAGAATTTATTTTTCCATAGACTTTTGGGATTTCTTGTGGTGTCACGAGATGATACTTTAAGGCTAAACTTTTTATTTAGTCTCTAGACACCTAGAAATATTTTTAAATTTTTTTGGGGATTTTTTCGAGATTTATTTGGATTTATTTGGAGTTAAAATAAATTTTTCATCAATTTTTGTGATTTAATTAAATAAATACACAGTCAACCACCCGAGTGGGCCCACCTATCGGCGCCCAAGCTGAGCCACCTCCTTTTCCCTATATATATATATATATATATATATATATATATATATATATATATATATATATATATATATATATATATATATATATATATATATATTCAGAAATTCTATTATTTAATTCCAGCCTCCTTTGTGGTTTCATCTTAGAGATCCTTAAATTCGGGGAGCAATTGCGATCAACTTCTTCCGAATATATAATTTTTTTATGGAATTTAATGTATGAGTTTCTGGAAAATTATTTGAGTGTCAGTTGTCCAAAAATTGATGCGTCGTACTGTTTTTGAGATTCTGGGAGATCCCAAACTCCGTTTTGCGATTAATTTGAAGTTTTGGAAGCTGACACGAAGATCTACAATATATATTTTTTTTCCATAAATTTATAAATTCGTTTATTATTTTATTTATTTCTTTGAACTCAGATTTGACCGGTGATTCCCCAATTTGGTCGTAGTTAGCCATAACAGCGATAACTTTTGACCAAATAGTAAGTTAGTGGCATGGTCGATTCCACTGCACTCGTGACACTGAAATCTAGTAAAATGCACCCTCAAATCATTGAGTTTGTAATGTTTGACTAGTTACAACGGTACATCTCGATTTGCATGCCAGGGTCCCGAATTAGGAGTCTTAACTTTCTAAAGCCAAAATTAGTGTTTAAATTTCATTTCAGAATATAATTAGACTAAATTAGGATTTTAGATGGTTTATTCCAGAATTAAATATAATTAATTAGGTTAACCCATTAGTTCCTTTCTATGACTTTTAGAGTAAGATTTTAGATCTAATTATGGTTATTCGTACACGGGTTCATGGTACAATGGTATGGTATGGTTTGATAGCTTCTAGGCCAGTGTTCATCTTGTCATAAATTTGTGAAACCAGTTCATTCAGGAATGCAGGCAAGTACACTATTGCTTTATGTTCTTATTATATTATAATGCTAATCTTTATTGTGTTTCATTGAGTATCTAGTTGAGACACGATTGCGACACGCTAAGCTTGTTGTATCATTGCTCATTTATTGATTTTTTAGTGAATCGGGAGGGAAAATACTCAGTAGGTATGTTAAAAAATCCCAACGAATGTTAATGTGGATAGCTAAGTCATACACCTCACGTATGGGTTAATCGTACCTTATAATGTGGATAGCCATCTATAAAATGTATCGTATTAGCCTAGTCGTTCACATGTCGAAAGATATTTCAAACATACTGTCTGTTTAACTTGTGCATGTTCATTGCTAGTTGTCTCATTCATCCATGTTCTTGTTAGTGGTTTCTTGTACATGTTTAATGTTTTCAGTTCATATATATATTTTCCTTATTCTCTACTTCATCTTTACTTGTCTGGCTTATTTTGTATTAAGTCACATTATTGCAATAGAGTTGTACTTTGCTCCTTTCCTGACTGGATCGTTGCAACTGCAGGCTATGGGCTTTGAGGCTTATTTATTTATTTATTTATTTTAAATATTTGGACTGGGCTTTGGGTTTTAGGCCGGGATAAATATGTATTTTGGAACCTATAATATCTGTTTTGGGCTGGGTAGTATATATGTACGTATTATTATAAATCCATGTATATATATTTAGTTAAATACTATATTTTATTGCTATTATTAATATATTATTTTGTTATTGATTATTATTATTGTTATTAGTATTTTGTACTCTAATTAAATTGTAATTTAAATCTAATGTTAATATCTAGGTTTTAATAGAAATGTTTGTTAATAATTTTGTTAATATCTAGGTTTTAAAAATATTATTAATAAGGGATAATTTAACAAATACCCCCATTCCAAATGTTAAAACTAGCATATACCCCCACTATTTATTTTATTTAGCAAATACCCTCACTCCTATGTAAAAGAGTGGGGGTATATCTTAAATTTTTATTATTTTATATCAAAAATGGGGGTATTTGTTAGATAAATAAAATAGTGGGGGTATATGCTAATTTCAACATTTAGAATGGGGGCATTTGCTAAATTATCCCTATTAATAATGACTTATTTTGATTAGCTACTTTTTGCTAATATTGCTAGTCATGTTTTATAAATAATTAATTATTATTACTATTTAGTTTCCAATCAATTAGTTATTAGTATTACATTTTTTAGCTAGCTAAATTATTGTGAGAAGAATATAGATAGTTTTTGGGGCTTTTATAAATATATATACTATGCATTAAAACTTTATAAAAAGGGTTATATGCATAGGTATTTTTATATTAGTGTATTTTCTTAATATGGGTCCTTGTATAAATATAAAGGATTTTTCCTTGGTTTTCGAGGTATTTATCTAAAGCTATTTTTGACTAATAAAAATATATAGTTTTGAATACTATAAATTGTAAAACCCCTAAATTTCGAATATATTTTTTTCGATTTTGGTACTGATTTAAATTTTTTTTTGTATTGTACGTCGCGTAGTCGTATTGTACGTCGCGCGCGAAGTTCATTTTTCGAATTTGCTCGACGAGTGCGAATATGTGCGAGTGTACATAATTTTGAAAAATATTTTTATTTGTATGGTTTCAAAATAATATACATAATAATTATTTTGTTAGCATTCCAAAATTTTCAAGTTTATTATTTATTTAGAAGGCCTTTCATTTATACAGCTATAATAAAAAATAATTCTTCTTATAAAACTTTATTTTAGAAAAATATATTTATGTAAATATTATTTGGTCATAGATCAATATTTCGTAATTATTTATTAGTTTATTTTTAAATAATAATGTAATTTTTGAAATTATTATTATTAGTATTTTTGGAAAATATATTTTTGAATTATTATGGCAATTTAAATCTTGATTTTATTCTATGGATTATTTAAATAATTAAAATAATACCTATAATTTGAAATTTGATTTACCTTATCTAATTTTAAGTTAAAGGTTGGAATTTAATTGGATTTAAATTGGATTTGGATTTGGATTGGATTTGAATTTGGATTTAAATTATTAGTAGCTAATTATCTACTTGGGTTTAAACTACTCATAACCCTTATCTAACTGGGAATTCCCACATCCTATAAATAGGCAGGTACTCCTCCATGAATTGCTACCATTCACAAATTTTACAACAAAATTTTTCTAAGTCCGTGCATCGTGTCGGTGTCCATCCAAAGTCTTATTCCATTTTTTTACACATACAAATTCATCTTTCGTGTCGGACACACCCCGACACTAACGAATCCCTAACCCTAAGCCCTGTCCCGGTTCCCCCGATCCCTGGCCGAAAACCCGCCGCCACATCCGACACCGTCCTGTCCACAAAACAACACCACCGTCATCACAACCACCACCGCCACAGCCTACACCACTTCACCCACCACCACCCTAGACAGCCACCGTCACCAATCCCCGACCACCACAAAACGCTCGTCCACTGTGGCCATTATCACCAAGACACCCCAGACCACCGCCCTTGGCCGACGCCACCCCGACGCTGCCATCGTCCTGCCGCCAATACTACCATCATTCCCGCTGTCAGCAACCGCCGCCACCGCTAACCACCACCATCACCGGCGAACCATACACAACTCTCCGGCCATCACAACATCGCAACCATAACAGGACGAAGGAAAGACAAAAATACCAACCTAGATCCGTCGCAGACCACATGCGTACACCCTCTGCCCCACCGAGGCGTCGCCGTCTCCTCCACCAAAATCCTCTCCGCCGTGCTCGAGGATCTCGTCGGAGCCCTAGCCATGTGCTCCGTAGATCTCGGCTATCACCGGCGCTGCAGCGTGATCACAGAGAGCCTCGAGCAGCCGCGCACCACTCTTCTCCGGCGAACTTCGCCGTCCAGCCCGTCTGCCCAGACTCCAGCCGTGCCCGGTTGACTTTCCCCCCGAGCCACCGCCGAACCCTCTCCGAACCCCCATCGCCGGACCACCCTCGACCGCCTTCCTCCGCGGCCAGCGCCCTCACCCGTCCTCCGCACGTGGGCGTCTCGTCCCTCTCTGCCGTGCCGCGCCAGCCATGGCCGGCCACGCACGCGCAGCTCAGCCAGAAAACCCTTCTTTTCTCCGTGCTCACAGCCGTCCTCCGCCGCCCCCTCTACTCTCTCGACCGCCTGCGCGCACCGAGAGCTCCCCAAACCCGCCGCCCTTCTCACCGCCGCCGGATCGCCCGCTCCGCCGACGAAATCCCCCAAAGCCCCGCCTGAGCTGCCTCTCCGACCTAACCCCCGCCTCTCCTCCCACCGCCAGGGCCCCCTCCGACTTCCTTTCTCCGATCATCTCTCCCACGCCGCCGATCTCAGCCTCTCTTTCTCTTTCCTTTCTCCGAGCTCCTTTCCTACTCTCTCTCTTCTTCTTTGAAGTTTCCCTTTTCTTAAGAACTAAACAGCAGTCACACTTATGAGTTATATGATTTTTTTTACTATTAATTTTTTGTTTTGTTTGTTGTGGCCAGTATTGTTTTGGTTGTTTTTTTTCTATCTTATTTTCATAATAATAATAATAATAATAATTACTATTATTATTATCATCAACAGTAAGACATATGTATGTAAGATACCACTATATATTAATTACATTGTTATTTTTATTATTATTATTATTATTATTATTATTATTATATATTGTTAAAAAGTTTTATCATTATCATTATTATTATCTTTAGTATTTTGTTGCATTAAATAAATATATAATAATTTCCAAATTATTTTGGTAACAAAAGTATATTGATGCGTGAATATATACGTCATTTCAAAAATTAATTTCAAAGCTTAAAAATTATTACTATATTATTTTATGGTATTTTAAAATATAGTCTATGACCTAAAATCATATTTTTGACTAAATTGAATTTTTAGCTCTAAAAGGATTATTCAATATTTTTACGTATTTTAAGTGTTTAACTAAATTAGTGTCATATTATTTTGTATTATTTATGGCATTTTATAAAAAAATTATATTTTGATAAAAATTAGTTTTTAGCCTAAATTATTATCTTATATTTTTAGATAATATTTTGTAATATTTTGGATAAAGGAAAAAGCTAGTTTTATTTATAATTGGTTGTCAAACATAATTTCCAAATAAAAGATATTTTATAAAATGGTTATGGATATTTTATTGTACTAAATTTATCGAATATTTATTCTTTGTCCATAACCAAATCTTTCATAATCTTCTTGCAAATCTGGACTACCTTATGTCCACCCTAACCAACTTGACCCTTCTGGACCCAATGGAACTGTCCGTGCCACCACCCGAGATCACCATGTATAGTTGTTACACCAAAGTCGAACTTTGTGCCACCTGTATTGTACCACACCAGGCAGCTAACCAAGCGACTCAACAGGCAAGTATACCTTGCTAATTAACTGTCAAATTATTTATTTTCTGAATTATTTATTTTGTTTCATATTGTTAGTTTCTTATGTTATAAACTGCGCGTCCAAGCCACACTTGGGTGCAAGCGACTTTATTAGATGTTACTTTATTTTAAGCATGACTTAGTTTAGCGGACTACCTTCTTGTTGGAGATATCCTTATATCTCCTTTGGCTGTGACACCCACACTACACGGTTTGAGACATGTTGCTAGGGGAACGACTTATTGACTAGCTATCTCTAAAGTCGTGTGACGGATAGATGATCGTAACTGCTATGACTAGGGTTTTAGAGACTCAAGCAGTTACAAAACTGGACGAACCATGGACATGACTTGAACGGTGTGGGAAATATTGGGGGAGGATAGTCGCTAGTGCGTATGGGAATCTAAACAGGTAAACCACAGTCTCCGGATGGAACTGTGGCGATATATTTGCAGATACCCTCTGACCTTTTGGACGTTACGGCCAGATACAGATGACTGGATGCCAGTTACATACACATAGCCTAAAAGCCCACCCATACGTATGAAAGTTGTCCTCTAAATTGCACATTAGACGGTTAGAATCTCCTTTGCATATTTATGTCTAGTTTATATATTATTTTATTATTCTGACAGTTCATATTAGCTTGTTCTTCCTGTATCTTGCTACGTCCGTCTGAGGACCTGATTTTTTACCAGGTGTGTGTTCATATCTTCCGCAGGTATTCTAGCCAAGGTCGCGATTCTCTCTATTCTTTCAAAGACGATTGCGCTTGGTTTATCTTACCATTTTTATCGCTCGATTTATTGTACATTTCTTTCATTGGGATAGTTGGTAGTGGACTTTGTCTCCGCCCAACGATTGTATCATAAATATTCGAGTTGATTTTATATTATATTTTTTTTCATTGTGAATGAGATTTAGTTTATCTTGGATTACTACATTTTACAGCTTATGTATTCATACGAGACCTACGTACTTCATATGAATACAACTGGCATGTCTACGTACTTAGTCCTACGTATTTTGGGACTGGGGTGCTACATATTTTTGTGGTGGCCCATACAGGTCTAGAAAAATTGTTTGATTACTTTACTGTACCAAATGTCACCCCTAGTTTTCGAATTAGGGGTATTTTCATCATTTTTCAAGTTTTATAATTTTTAGGAATTTTATTTGATTTTATGTGATGTTTTGGGATTTATTTGGGTTGGTTTGGATTTTATCCAATTCAGACTCAAATTGGAGACCCGGGTAGCCTGGACCCTAGTGGGACCCCCATACTAGCTGGGCTTAGCCCACATACCATCATAATTAGGTTAGAAATTTGAAACCCTATTTTTCATGGCTTAATTAGTCATTTTAGAGCTTAATTGGTTGATTAGGAACAAACCGAACCAAACCGAATTCAATTTGAACCTAAACCAAGTCTAATGGGTTGGGGGCTTATTGGATCCCCAACCCAAACCCATTAGCCACACATGGCCGGCCACAAGAGGCAGCCCCCCTTCTCTTCTCCATTAAGCAATCTTTCTCTCTCAAATTAATTTCTCTCTCAAGCTTCTCTCTTCCTCAAGCAACCCAAACCTAGGTGAGCTCATTAAACCTCCATTAAATCCTCTTTGCTTAATTTTCCTTCACAATAAATGTAGAGGGAACCTTCCTCTACACTTTGCCCATAATTTCATGGGTTTTTCCTAGAAATCTAGGTTAGAAATTATTGGGGTTTTTCTATTTTAAGTGGTATATATATATATGTGTATATATATCTATTTACATGTGTGTGTCTATGTATTTATATTTACATGTATATGTGTGTGTAAGTATATATATATATATATAGAATATATATATGTGTATGTATCTAGATAGATAGACGGATATGAGTATATATATATATATATGTGTATATATATATATATATATATATATATATATATATATATATATATATATATATATATATATATATATATATATAAAATTTATATATATAGATAGATATATATTATATATATATATAAAGGGAGATGAGAGCAGCAGGGGTCTGCTGTGGGGGGGGGGGGGAGGGAAATGAGCTGCTGCCCCCCTTCCCCCCCAACAAACCGAGTAGCAGCAGCAGTTTTGCCAGCAGCAGCAGCAGCCTATAGGGCAGCATCAGCAGTAGCTTTAGGCAGCAGCAGTAGCAACTAACCCCCTCCCACATAGCCCCCTATATCCCCCTCCTATATACATATATAGTTATATATATATAGATACGTATATATAAGTGTATATATATATGTATATGGGTAGATAACTAGATGAATATGAGAAGAAGTTAGAAGTTAGAATATAAGAAGAAGTTTAGAAGAAGTAGGAGAAGAAGTTTAAGAAGAATAAGAAGAATGAAGAGTAGAGTAGAGAATGAGAGAATAGGAAAAGAATGAGAAGGAGTTAGAAGAAGAAAGAATTAGAAGGAGTTAGGAAGAGGAAATTGGAAGGGAAGAACGAGAGGAAGGAATTAGAAGAAGGAGGATTAGAAAAGGAATGAGAATTAGAAGAATAGGTTTTAGGAGGAATCGAGTTAGAGGGCGAATTTGAGTCCGGAGTATCGGATCGCGATGAAACTTGACGTAGGCCTAGGATACGTGATTTAGATTTTGCGGGTAGGCTCCTGAGTTGAAATCGGGGTTCTAGGACGCCGGTATCGCGCCGTATCAGCGCGTATCTTGAAATATTCAAGATTTTGACAATGGGCCGTATCATGGACCGAATGTCCACGTTACCTAGGTATTTTGGTAGATATTATATGTATAGGCTAGTATCATACTACCTTGGAAAGATCGGGTCAAAATATCAAGCGTAGGTAGGTTAACTAGCTAATCGCCGAAGTTGGATTTTTTTGCCCTTTTTAAGGGTAAAATAGAAATTTGGCCTATGGCCAAGAAATGGGTTTCGAAGTCCAAGATGGACTTCGATATGGGTTTATTGGTTGGTAATGATTAGAAATAGTTGCCTAGACCTAGTCTTGACCCCGGTTGACCACGGTTGACTTTTTTTAGACCAAAAGTCAACTATGGGTCAACACTTTACCCAATTTAGTCCCAAACTCCATTAAACTTGTGTAGTTGACCAAAAGTCAACTATTAGTCACCATTGACCTAGGATTAACCTAGGGTTGACCAGAGTTGACTATGGTTGATCGGAGTTGACCAGTTGACCAAAAGTCAACTGTAAGTCAACCGTTGACTCAAATCGACCTAGATTAATTCCGTTTGACTTGCATTGACCCAGTATGACCTAGCTAGACCTAATATGACTTAGTTTGACCCCGTACAACCTAGTTTGACGTGACTTGACCTAGAATGACCTAATAGGATTTAAATTGATTTGACTTTATTTTCTAAGTATAGTATTGATACGTCTTGTTCTCTATAGGTCCTCGAGACGCTGCATTTGCTCCGGTTGACGTACCATATCATATTTTAGGTGAGTACATTCTCTGACACTTTTCCAATTTATAATAATTGTTATGATTCATGTAATTAGTGTGGATATGCTTGTTCTCGACACATTGGTCACACGGATTGGTATTCTTGGATCCCGACATGAGATGTTATTCCTCGTTATCTTGGTATATCTTGTGCAAGCCCCCTTGTAGTTCTTGTGCAGTATATGGACACCGATTCTCGAGGAGACTTGCTCCCTTCTCGTGGAATCCCGTGTCATAACGTGTCTTGCTTGGATCCACTCTACCAGTCGGGGACGGGGAGTACTAGAGTAGATGTGTGGTCATTACCCACCTTGTTTATTCTTGTAGACCTTGAATGCTACCAATCCTATATTCCACGTGGGATTGGCTGATCATAACCTTGTGCAGACCCAATCCGGCCATATGTTGTAGCTAGTATTCACACACCTAGATATATGATTCTTGATTTCTTGTACATGCCATGATCAGTTTACTTGCCTTGTTCTAGCTCTAGATTTATAGCTTACCTTGCCATGATACTCACATGTACATTCCATGATTTTCTTGTATATACTCTCTATTTACAGTCTTATAGCTTTTGTCATATCTTGTGAACTGTTGTTAGTAGTTTGTACTCGTTCCATCCTGACAGAATATGTTGAAAATATTACAGATGCAGACGAGGGAGACTATTCTACCTACTACGGTCCGGATGACGTAGTGGGCCTAGACCTGGAGACTTTGGTCCAGCAGGGCTTAGCTCCGCCTGGCGAGACCTTACCCCTTACTTAGTTAGAGTAGGTCTTTTATACTGGACATTGTCTCCAGCTGCTTTTGAGACTTTTTGTTATTATGGACTGTATTAGAGACTTGGACTTGTAAATATTCTTTGTGTTGGACTGGACAGGTTATATATTATTTTATCGTCTTGTTGTCTTTTTATTTCAGTCTTTACTTTGTTACCTTAGAGTCGTGATTGAGTACTCGTATATATATTCATTGCTTGTCCTCCGTTCGGAGTTGACCATATTCTCGACAGGTTTTTGTTATATATATAAACTGTTTAGAAGTAGAAAAATCTACAGCATTCCACGCCAATTTTTCGGTGAGGGCTGGGCGTTGTCATGTCACGTGCCCTTTTAGCGGGTGCGGGTCGTGACACGTTTTAGTGGTGGCCCACACTGGTCCTGAAGTCGCAATTAGTGCGATGTCGTAGTGGCGCTCGACTTATAGTGCTATTATGAGCCTGCGGTACGTATCTAGGATAGGCTATAGGCTAAGAGTGCTCAATCACAGTAGGATCTTTTCTTGCTTATCTTGCTTACCGTCTTTGATATTGATTTACTGCATTCTAGCTGTCCTTCCTTGATATTGCCTTCATGTGCCATATTGATATCTTCTTTTCAATTTGTCTCCAGGATAGTTATGACTCACTCTCCTGGCGAGGAGCACGGGGAGACGGAGAGGTCTGCCACCTCTGGTGGACAGGCTCCGGTCACCTCCCCTGCAGATGGGACTTCTGTTGGAGCTCTCGGAGGTACTCCTCCAGCTACCTCGATGATAGTCCCTGGGGTTGCGGGTGCTCTTCCCGTAGTGCCGGGAGCTGTCGTGGGTGCTCTTCCTCCTCATGCGCAGCGGATTCCTCCGCCAGTTGCAGGCGTACTTCCATCTCCACCTCCTCTGCCTACAGATATGGGGCAGATGCTTACCTTCCTCCAGCAGATACTGGAGACTCAGAGAGCCCAGACCGAGGCTCAGCAGAGGCAGACAGACGCGATACGTCAGGGCATGGAGGATGCCTATCAGTTGGCCCTTGCAGCCGTGGAGCAGAGGGCTCCTCATCCAGGGACGCGACCGAGGTACGGAGATATCCAGGACTTCAAGAAGCTCGGGCCCCGTGACTTTAGCGGGACCGAGGGTGTGGTCTATGCAGACGATTGGCTCGAGGATATCGAGCGGCAGATGAGGGCCTCCCGCCTGACAGACGACCTGAAGGTCGAGGCGGTAGGTTTGCAGTTGCTAGACATTGCACGCACCTAGTTCAAAAACGAGCCAGCCCTAGCTGGAGAGGGCCGTACTTGGGCAGAGTTCAAGCTCCTCTTCAAGGAGAAGTTCTTTTCCCCCACGGACAAGATTGACCTGGTGCGACAGTTCCAGGATCTGCAGCAGGGCAGTCAATCTGTGGAGGAGTACGCAGCGGAGTTCGGCCGTCTGAGCCGATACGCAGAGTACATGGTTCGAGACCCGGAGATCAGGGCGAACCGTTTCAGGAAGGGGCTGACTTGGGATATCAAGATCTACATTCCCTATTTCTATGAGACTTATACCCAGATCTACACGGAGGCCCGCAAGGTAGAGCGGGAGTGGGGCTTGAAGCCCAAGAGGGAGCGTGATCTTTTCTCGGGGGCTAGTAGCAGCGCAGGGGCTGCTAAGCGCCCTCAGCTTCCGCATCGTTCCTTCCAGCATCTCCAGCCGCAGGTGCAGGCCAGAGCACCGGTTCAGCAGCAGGTACAGCACACTCAGCAGAGGCAGGCATAGCATGGGGCTCCTTGCGGCTACTGCAAGAAGTCCGGTCACATCTGGGAGGTCTGCCGGAAGAGGCTGGGCTTGTGCCTCTATTGCGGGGAGGATGGACATCAGTTGAGAGATTATCCTACGAACCATCGCCGTGCAGCTCAAGGAGCACAGGGTAGGCCACCTATGGCACTGCATCACGCCCTCCACCAGCAGCGGGATATACCCCGCCAGGACAGGGCTTTTGCGATGGCAGTTGAGGATCCTGCATGCATTGGACTAGGAGGTAGGGTCTTGCTCTTTCTTTTACTTGTTCTCTCCGCCCATTGATTGATTATTGCTTTCTTAGTACCTTTAGTTGCATATGTGATGATCATACTAGATTAAATAGAAACCCCAAGGAAGACTGCAATAACACGATACTGTAGAGATTTAAAACCATGCATGTGTTCTGATTTCCTAGGTTACATGTTATATAACTTAGGATAAAAATTAGTAGACCTTGATTGTTGGGTGCTTGACTTAGAGAAGAGTATGACCGTTTGAATTTTGAGGACGAAATTTTTAAGGAGGGTAGATTTGTCACCCCCAGTTTTCGAATTAGGGGTATTTTCGTCATTTTTCAAGTTTTATAATTTTTAGGAATTTTATTTGATTTTATGTGATTTTTTTGGGATTTATTTGGGTTGGTTTGGATTTTATCCAATTCGGACTCAAATTGGAGACCCGGGTAGCCTGGACCCTAGTGGGACCCCCATACTAGCTAGGCTTAGCCCACATACCATCATAATTAGGTTAGAAATTTTAAACCCTATTTTTCATGGCTTAATTAGTCATTTATAGCTTAATTGGTTGATTAGGAACAAACCGAACCAAACCGAATTCAATTTGAACCTAAACCAAGTCTAATGGGTTGGGGGCTTATTGGATCCCCAACCCAAACCCATTAGCCACACATGGCCGGCCACAAGAGGCAGCCCCCCCTTCTCTTCTCCATTAAGCAATCTCTCTCTCTCAAATTAAATTTCTCTCTCAAGCTTCTCTCTTCCTCAAGCAACCCAAACCTAGGTGAGCTCATTAAACCTCCATTAAATCCTCTTTGCTTAATTTTCCTTCACAATAAATGTAGAGGGAACCTTCCTCTACACTTTGCCCATAATTTCATGGGTTTTTCCTAGAAATCTAGGTTAGAAATTATTGGGGTTTTCTATTTTAAGTGGTATATATATATATGTTTTTTTTTAAAGTGGCATATATATATATATATATATATATATATATATATATATATATATATATATATATATATATTTTATATATATATATATATATATATATATATATATATATATATAATATATATATATATATATATATATATATGTGTATATATATATATATATATCTATTTACATGTGTGTGTCTATGTATTTATATTTACATGTATATGTGTGTATAAGTATATATATATATATATATAGAATATATATATGTGTATGTATCTAGATAGATAGATGGATATGAGTATATATATATATGTGTATAGATATATATATATATATATATATATATATATATATATATATATATATATATATATATATATATATATATATATATATATATATATATATATATATATATATAAATATAAATATAAAATATATATATATATATATATATATATATATATATATATATATATATATATATATATATATATATATATATATATATATATATATATATATTATATAAAGGGAGATGAGAGCAGCAGGGGTCTGCTGTGGGGGGGGGGGGGGAATGAGCTGCTGCCCTCCCCCCACAAACCGAGCAGCAGCAGCAGTTTTGCCAGCAGCAGCAGCAGCCTATAGGGCAGCAGCAGCAGTAGCAACTAACCCCCTCCCACGTAGCCCCCTATATCCCCCTCCTATATACATATATAGTTATATATAAGATACGTATATATAAATGTATATATATATGTATATGGGTAGATAACTAGATGAATATGAGAAGAAGTTAGAAGTTAGAATATAAGAAGAAGTTTAGAAGAAGTAGGAGAAGAAGTTTAAGAAGAATAAGAAGAATGAAGAGTAGAGTAGAGAATGAGAGAATAGGAAAAGAATGAGAAGGAGTTAGAAGAAGAAAGAATTAGAAGGAGTTAGGAAGAGGAAATTGGAAGGGAAGAATGAGAGGAAGGAATTAGAAGAAGGAGAATTAGAAAAGGAATGAGAATTAGAAGAATAGGTTTTAGGAGGAATCGAGTTAGAGGGCGAATTTGAGCCCGGAGTATCGGATCGCGATGAAACTTGACGTAGGCCTAGGATACGTGATTTAGATTTTGCGGGTAGGCTCCCGAGTTGAAATCCGGGTTCTAGGACGCTGGTATCGCGCCGTATCAGCGCGTATCTTGAAATATTCAAGATTTTGACAACGGGCCGTATCATGGACCGAATGTCCACGTTACCTAGGTATTTTGGTAGATATTATATGTATAGGCTAGTATCATACTACCTTGGGGAGATTGGGTCAAAATATCAAGCGTATGTAGGTTAACTAGCTAATCGCCGAAGTTAGATTTTTTTGCCCTTTTTAAGGGTAAAATAGGAATTTGGCCTATGGCCAAGAAATGGGTTTTGAAGTCCAAGATGGAATTCGATATGGGTTGTATAGGTTGGTAATGATTAGAAATAGTCGCCTAGACCTAGTCTTGACCCCGGTTGACCACGGTTGACTTTTTTAGACCAAAAGTCAACTATGGGTCAACACTTTACCCAATTTAGTCCCAAACTCCATTAAACTTGTGTAGTTGACCAAAAGTCAACTATTAGTCACCATTGACCTAGGATTGACCTAGGGTTGACCAGAGTTGACCACGGTTGACCAGAGTTGACCAGTTGACCAAAAGTCAACTGTAAGTCAACCGTTGACTCAAATCGACCTAGATTAATTCCGTTTGACTTGCATTGACCCAGTATGATCTAGCTAGACCTAATATGACTTAGTTTGACCCCGTACAACCTAGTTTGACGTGACTTGACCTAGAATGACCTAATAGGATTTAAATTGATTTGACTTTATTTCCTAAGTATAGTATTGATACGTCTTGTTCTCTATAGGTCCTCGAGACGCTGTATTTGCTCCGGTTGACGTACCATATCATATTTCAGGCGAGTACATTCTCTGACACTTTTCTAATTTATAATGATTGTTATGATTCATGTAATTAGTGTGGATATGCTTGTTCTCGACACATTGGTCACACGGATTGGTATTCATGGATCCCGACATGAGATGTTATTCCTCGTTATCTTGGTATATCTTGTGCAAGCCCCCTTGTAGGTCTTGTGCAGTATATGGACACCGATTCTCGAGGAGACTTGCTCCCTTCTCGTAGAATCCCGTGTCATAACGTGTCTTGCTTGGATCCACTCTACCAGTCGGGGACAGGAAGTACTAGTATAGATGTGTGGTCATTACCCACCTTGTTTATTCTTATAGACCTTAAATGCTACCAATCCTACAGTCCACGTGGGATTGGCTGATCATAACCTTGTGCAGACCCAATCCGGCCATATGTTGTAGATAGTATTCACACACCTAGATATATGATTCTTGATTTTTTATATATGTCATGATCAGTTTACTTGCCTTGTTCTAGCTCTAGATTTATAGCTTACCTTGCCATGATACTCACATGTACATTCCATGATTTTCTCGTATATACTCTCTATTTACAGTCTTATAGCTTTTGTCATATCTTGTGAACTGTTGTTAGTAGTTTGTACTCGTTCCATCCTGACAGGATATGTTGAAAATATTACAGATGCAGACGAGGGAGACTATTCTACCTACTATGGTCCGGATGACGTAGTGGGCCTAGACCTGGAGACTTTGGTCCAGCAGGGCTTAGCTCCGCCTGGCGAGACCTTACCCCTTGCTTAGTTAGAGTAGGTCTTTTATACTGGACATTGTCTCTAGCTGCTTTTGAGACTTTTTGTTATTATGGACTGTATTAGAGACTTGGACTTGTAAATATTCTTTGTGTTGGACTGGACAGGTTATATATTATTTTATCGTCTTGTTGTCTTTTCATTTCAGTCTTTACTTTGTTATCTTAGAGTCGTGATTGAGTACTCGTATATATATTCATTGCTTGTCCTCCGTTCGGAGTTGACCATATTCTCGACAGGTTTTCGTTATATATATAAACTGTTTAGAAGTAGAAAAATCCACAGCATTCCACGCCGATTTTTCGGTGAGGGCTGGGCGTTGTCGCGTCACGTACCCTTTTAGCGGGTGCGGGTCGTGACACCAAACAAGCCTACGAATAGGATTAGAGTCTAGGATCTCATCCCCATAATTGATCTCCTCAATTCTACTTTGACTCCTCGATTTGCATCTTGCTTGATTCCCTCTACCGTTAATTCTTATCCTTCTTTCGTGTTTGATGTTGGTTAGAAAGGTAATCCATACTAGGTAGACTTGACCCATTGTCCTAACATCCTTAGTTTAACTCTTGTAAGTTGGGTAGAACGCCTTACGACCTAATCTTCCTTATGGCCTTAACCAAGCCTTAGACAAGTAAACCCTAGGGCAACTGTATAGGCACCAACCTAGGACATGACTAGATTCTTAATATGTTTGAACTAGTCCCACTTCTTTCAATTTTAATCGTGCCCATGTTTTTACTAATTTTGACTATCCTATGCTGCTAGTTTAGCTTAAGTTTTGCAAGCTTATTCTCTTATCGAGCTTGATCACGACATGTTTTATTGGGTGCGCACCCACTAACATATTGTCTAATCAGAACCGGTACATGATGGTCTGATCAACCTATTGCACTTTGGTTCGCTTTTATTTATCGTTCTACGTGGATGGGGACATAGCTAAACTTGTCCTCTAGAATTCCATCCGCGATAGCCTTGGCAATTCTTTTTGAATTACTCACTCGCCTTTGAACCACATATTGGTATTCGAAAACAACTTCTTTGGCCTCATATTGGTTTTCGTCTTTCACTTAGTTAGACGAAGACTCGTACTTGATAGATAGAAACCAAGTGTTCCCCTATGACCATGATAGCTAGTTAGCCTTCGACCAAGCCACGTGACTATAATCTCGTCTCAAGTTATTCGCCCTCAAACTATTACCTTGACCATCTAATCGTTTGGAACTTAGGAATGACTAGAAATGTTTTCTTAGTCGTACCCCCTAAACCTAGATGACTATCTTTTCCAAGGGACCATGTGCCCCTGTTCTCAAATTATTTTACCTTCACTTCCAAGACTCATGATCTTTTACTTACGTTAGTTAGCGACCTCACCCATAACCATATCCATTTCGGCATTATTTGAAATCACGATTTTCTAATGCATGTTGCATTGAACGTCGTCTCCTTGCCTCGCCTGATGATAGGATCGTGTTCCGTATCGATATACCCTTGTACCTTCCCAACCCCAACTCATTTTTAATTTCGAGGATGAAATTCTTGTAAGTTGGGTAGGATGTAAAACCCCTAAATTTCTACTATATTGTTTTTTCGATTTTGGTACTGATTTAAATTTTTTTTTGTATCATACGTCGCATAGTCGTATTGTACGTCGCGCGCGAAGTTCATTTTTCGAATTTGCTCGACGAGTGCGATTATGTATGAGCGTACATAATTTTGAAAAATATTTTTATTTGTATGGTTTCAAAATAATATACATAATAATTATTTTGTTAGCATTCCAAAATTTTCAAGTTTGTTATTTATTTATAAAGCCTTTCATTATACAGCTATAATAATAAATAATTCTTCTTATAAAACTTTATTTTAGAAAAATATATTTATGTAAATATTATTTGGTCATAGATCAATATTTCGTAATTATTTATTAGTTTATTTTTAAATAATAATGTAATTTTCAAAATTATTATTATTAGTATTTTTGGAAAATATATTTTTGAATTGTTATGGCAATTTAAATCTTGATTTGATTCTATGGATTATTTAAATAATTAAAATAATACCTATAATTTGAAATTTGATTTACCTTATCTAATTTTAAGTTAAAGGTTGGAATTTAATTGGATTTAAATTGGATTTGGATTTGGATTTGGATTGGATTTGAATTTGGATTTAAATTATTAGTAGCTAATTATCTACTTGGGTTTAAACTACTCCTAACCCTTATCCAACTGGGAATTCCCACATCCTATAAATAGGCAGGTACTCCTCCATGAATTGCTACCATTCACAAATTTTACAACAAAAGTTTTCCAAGTCCGTGCATCGTGTCGGTGTCCATCCAAAGCCTTATTCTATTTTTTTACACATACAAATTCATCTTCCGTGTCGGACACACCCCGACACTAACGAATCCCTAACCTTAAGCCATGTCCCGGTTTCCCCGATCCCTGGCCAAAAACCTGCCGCCACATCCGACACCGTCCTGTCCACCAAACAACACCACCGCCATCACAACCACCACCGCCACAGCCTATACCACTTCACCCACCACCACCCTAGACAGCCACCGTCACCAATCCCCGACCACCACAAAACGCTCGCCCACTCTGGCCATTATCACCAAGACACCCCAGACCACCGTACTTGGCCGACGCTACCCCGATGCTGCCATCGTCCTGCCGCCAACACCACCATCATACCCTCTGTCAGCAACCGTCGCCACCGCTAACCACCACCATTACCGGCGAACCATACACAACTCTCCGGCCATCACAACATCGCAACCATAACAGGACGAAGGAAAGACAAAAATACCAACCTAGATCCGTCACAGACCACAGGCGTACACCCTCTGCCCCACCGAGGCGTCGCTGTCTTCTTCACCAAAATCCTCTCCGCGGTGCTCGAGGATCTCGTTGGAGCCCTAGCCATGTGCTCCATAGATCTCGGCAATCACCGGCGCTGCCGTATGATCACAGCGAGCCTCGAGCAGCCGCGCACCACTCTTCTCCGGCGGACTTCGTCGTCCAGCCCGTCCGCCCAGACTCCAGCCGCGCCTGGTCGACTTCCCCCCCGAGCCACCGTCGAACCCTCTCCGTATCCCCATCGCCGGACCAACCACGACCACCTTCCTTCGCGCGCGGGCGTCTCATCCCTCTCTGCCGCGCCGCGCCAGCCATGGCCGGCCGCGCACGCGCAGCTCAGCCGAAAAGCCCTTCTTTTCTCCGCGCTTACTGCCGTCCTCCGCCGCCCCTCTTCTCTCTCGACCGCCTGCGCCCACCGAGAGCTCCCCGAACCCGCCGCCCTTCTCACCGCCGCCGGATCGCCCGTACCGCCGACGAAATCCCCCAAAGCCCCGCCTGAGCCGCCTCTCCGACCTAACCCCCGCCTCTCCTCCCACCGCCAGGGCCCCCTCCGACTTTCTCCGATCATCTCTCCCACGCCGCCGATCTCAGCCTCTCTTTCTCTTTCCTTTCTCCGAGCTCCTTTCCTACTCTCTCTCTTCTTCTTTGAAGTTCCCCTTTTCTTAAGAACTAAACAGCAGTCACACTTATGAGTTATATGATTTTTTTTACTATTAATATTTTTTGTTTTGTTTGTTGTGGCCAGTATTGTTTTGGTTGTTGTTTTTTTTCCTATCTTGTTTTCTTAATAATAATAATAATAATAATAATAATAATAATAATAATTACTATTATTATTATCATCAACAGTAAGACATATGTATGTAAGATACCACTATATATTAATTACATTCTTATTATTATTTATATTATTATTATTATTATTATTATTATTATTATTATTATTATATATTGTTAAAAAGTTTTATCATTATCATTATTATTATCTTTAGTATTTTGTTTCATTAAATAAATATATAATAATTTCCAAATTATTTTGGTAACAAAAGTATATTGATGCGTGAATATATACGTCATTTCGAAAATTGATTTCAAAGCGTAAAAATTATTATTATATTATTTTATGGTGTTTTAAAATATATTCTATGACCTAAAATCATATTTTTGACTAAATTGAATTTTTAGCTCTAAAAGGATTATTCAATATTTTTACGTATTTTAAGTGATTACCTAAATTAGTATCATATTATTTTGTATTATTTATGGCATTTTATAAAAAAATTATATTTTGATAAAAATTAGTTTTTAGCCTAAATTATTATCTTATATGTTTAGATAATATTTTGTAATATTTTGGATAAAGGAAAAAGCTAGTTTTATTTATAATTGATTGTCAAACATAATTTCCAAATAAAAGGTACTTTATAAAATGGTTATGGATATTTTATTGTACTAAATTTATCGAATATTTATTCTTTGTCCATAACCAAATCCTTCCTAATCTTCTTGCAAATATGGACTACCTTTTGTCCACCCTAACCAACTTGACCCTTCTGGACCCAAAGGAACTGTCCGTGTCACCACCCGAGATTACCATGAATAGTTGTTACACCGAAGTCGAACTTTGTGCCACCTGTATTGTACCATACCAGGCAGCTAACCAGGCGACTTAACAGGCAAGTGTACCTTGCTAATTAACTGTGTAACACCCATATTCTGAATACATATTTTGTCAAGCTTGCATGTATTTCAGACCTGTATTTATTTTCTCGGATTTTGGCATGTACTTGTAATTGGCTTGACTTGCAGATTTTGGTTCTCGTAATTGGGTTTTACCTGGCTTGGTTTATTTTGTGGAGGAGAATTGGTTTGATTTGGTTTGGTTTGGTTTAACATGCATTGGAACACCTTAGCCTATGTTCAACCCTCATTCCACCACAACCCACCCTCTTTATTATCCCCATCTAACACTCTCTCTCCTCATTACTTCCCTCCATTAATTTCTTCTTCTTCTTCCTTCCTCTACACAACACTCCACCCATAGGCAAGTGCACCTTGCCACCACATGAGAACCATATTTTATTTGTTCATTAGCTAGATTAGGCCATGGTGATCAACATTAGTGCTTGACATTTTGTGATTTGGAGTCTCCATTGTTATAGATCTAGGTTTTAACTATTTTCGGATTTACATGGTTTTGATCTATTTTGGTTGGATTTTGTGGGTTTTGATGCTTCCATGTGGAAGAGAATTCAATTTTACTCAAGTTAGACCTTTGAAAATCTAGATTTGGCTTTGAGTTGACAAAGATATAAAAATTTGAATTCTTGGTGTTCTTCTCGGCCTGGATTAGCAGACTGCAGCATGCGCTCTTTAGCGCAATGCTGGACTGCGTATCCCCTCTTGGCCTGCGCTCTTTAGCGCAGCACCGACCACGCTGCTTGCCTCTTGGCGAATTGCGCTCAGCCTCCTGCGCAGTTTACACCTGCGCAATCCGCTCATGCGCAATCTAACCCCTGCACAGCTCACCCCTGCGCAGTCTGCTCATGCGCAATCTAATCCTGCGCGCATGGACCCTGCACACTTCATCCCTGCGCAGTTCAACCCTGTGTCATCTATTTCCTGCGCCAACCATTCCTGCGCAATCTGACCCCTGCGCCAACCAACTCAGCGCAAGCCGACTTCTGCGCAGCTCACTCCTGCACAGTTTGCCCCTGGCGCACTTGACTCCTGCGCAATCCAACCCCCTGACCCCTTGCGCAATCCATTGGCTCCTGGAGTTTTGGTTTTATTTCTTTAAGCTTGGCTCTTCTATAGCCCTATATATTGATATTTTATTAGATATTTTACGCCCATTTTATATCCTTACGCCTTTTGTCATGAACTTGATTTTACTTAATATGTTTGGAATGACTATGGTACATGGCATGGTATGACAAGGAACTAGCATAACAAGACAGTGACCCGTAGTGGTGCACTCCTGAAATGACCAACCTGACATGATAGTGGCCCGTCATGGCGCACTCCTGACAAGTACCCTGACATGATTTATCTTGATGCTGTTACGACGGCTAACTTGACTCGTATAATCAACTTGACACCGTGGGTGTTCCTGCTTGCTTGCTTGTGCAATCCACTTGTCTTGTCTTGCATCATGTCTAGGACGTGACTTCCTGGTTCCCACGGCCAGGGATTCATACTGAATATGGATTAGGCTAATGACTAGATCAAACTATAGTTCATGGAGAATTTCCAGTCACAGGCAATCTCGTTATCTGGGCGATCTTAATTGGAATTATAGCTTGCCGACGAGTAGAGCACATTTCCAGCGCACTGTCATGTGCTGCACCCTCTAAGTCACTTAAGGGTATATCATCTCCGGGGCGATGTACCCAACCATACTCTCAACCCGCGGAAGGATAACTGGATGGTCTGCAGGGCTTGGGACTGGAAAATTCTCATTGCATCTTGTTAGTAATTAAGGCTTGTGATAACCCTAGTTAGTTAAGTAGTAAGCCGTAGTAATTGCTTGGTCGCATTATGAATGGATGGAGTCCAGCCTTGTCTAAGTCTTGTCTAGCCCCTGTACCTGGAACTCTTGTACATACTTATTTTACTTATCTCTAACAATAAATGGGTAGAGACAGAGTGCTGTTCAGGCGAATGGTTACAACCTCGGTCCTTGTCTGGTTTAAGGGTTGTAACCTGGCTCCCGGAATGGTCCCACGTCACTAGACGTTTATTGTCCTGTTGCACTCTTTATTTACTTGTACCTTCTTTCATTTCTTTTCTTATGTTCTGATATGCTGGCTTTTGTTCTTATTTCGTGGCCTCCTTTGTGGCACTTGCTCTTTCTGGGGTTTGACCTAGCTGGTTTTGTGTGGCCAGATTTTGGAGCAGCTCCCGAGGATCTTCCGAACCTCCAGCCCGATGGTGGCGACTAGAAGGAACCCGGGCTACGAGTGGGTTTTCTATTTTGTTTTGCTCACTCTATTGTAAAGTTATTCTTTTGAGGCGTTTAGCCGACGAGCACCTGTTAGCTCGATGCACTTTACTTACTGTCTGCCTACGGGCTGTAAACATGATTGACAAATCCTAGGGTTGATCATGTATGACTTAACTCTTGCTAGTCCTAGCATTTCGTACGACTAGCTTCATGATCAGCTGATATGTAATATTTGGGACACCTTTATTGTATATTTGGTGGTCAATCATCTTGAGATTATATTACTTGATTGAGATTGAGATAATAGGCTTGACCATAAGAGACCGGTGGCTTGTAGTAAACCCTCATATCTAGACTGCCGTGACCGTATAGTTGAGATATATTCTATTTCAATATACGTAGCTGGCTATGTACGCCCCCGCTCTCCAGTATTCTGGTTCTGGGGCGTGACATGGTTTAAGTGGTGGCCCATGCAGGTCTTGTCAATCAAGAAATGTGAGGGTTTACCGATAGATGTCTCAATCAGTACTCGTCCTTGATCTTCGTCCATATCCTCTGAATCCCTGAGAATCTTGACCTGATCACATGCTTGTATCGTTGATCTGTCTTGGTCCTTCCTTATTGTTTTTCCTGTGTCGTCTTCTTCAGCGGCACTGTACCTGACCCCGTCGATCAGCAAGGTGGAGCACCTCCCGTGGTCCAGCAACCTGGAGATCAAGCCCAGTACTCCGGAGTAGCCTCCAGAGTTATACCTACTGGAGGAGAACCCCCAGTTCGGCCCGTCCAGCCTGTGGAACTTGATGATGGTACCATGGTAGGTCTCATCAGGACCTTGATAGCTTTCCAGGATCGCAGAGGAGACGTCTTGCACCAGACTGTGGCAGATGCTTTGACCAGAGGCGGTCATCCAGGGAACAGCGCGGCCAACAGCTTCAAGCGCTTGAACCCTCCATTCTTCGACGGCAGCGAGGATGCGATTGCCGCGGACGCTTGGCTTCAGGATACCGAGGTGATTCTGGAAGCAGCTAGGATACCTGAGAATGAGAAGGTGGCAGTGGTACGCCTGCAGTTGTTGGACTTAGCTCACAGTTAGTGGGCAGCGCAAGCCATGGGATTAGTGGCACCCATTGCTTGGGCAGTGTTTAGAGAGATTCCAGACGAAGTATTTCGATGTTGTGGCTCGGTACGACCTGCAGACCAGATTTACCAACCTGAAGCAAGGAGGCAGAATAATCGATAGTTATGCATCTGAGTTTTCTAGACTCAGTAGGTTTGCCCCCACCTTGGTGGCGACCGAGTTTGATAGGGCCCAGCGGTTCCAGCAAGGATTGCATTTGAAGATCTTGTTGGCAGTCAAGCAGTTCGAGCACCAGACGTTTGATACGGTATTGAGGGCAGCTAGGAGGCATGAGTACACCTCCCAGAGGATCGTGGATAGGACCGGAGGTAGGAAGCGGTCCCACAGTCAGATGCACGAATCATCAGCTCCAGTCCCGGCAGCTAGGGGATTGACCATTGGAACTCCGAGACGGGCGGCCTCAGTAATATCGGTTCAACATTCGACCCCGACGTACCCGCAGCAGCAGAAGCAGAAGCAGACTTCCGTGATGGGGTGTTCTCATTACGGGAAGCCGGGCCATGTAGTGGCAGATTGTCGTAGGGCGCAAAGATTGTGCCTAGCTTGTGGAGCGGCAGATCACAAGATAGGACCCTGTCCGAATAGGGGTAGTTCTTTCTCTTCCAACCTAACCAGTCCATCGGTTAGGGGACCAGCACCCATGCAACAGCAGCAGTACCCGAGGCCATTGTTGCCTCAGGCCCAGGCATTTCAGCAGCAGATCCAGCAGCAGTATACCCAGGCTCCAGTGCAGAGCAGGCAGAGAGGTTTCCAGCAGAGGGGACCCACAACTAGAGGTCAGGCCATGATGATGGCTATGGAAGAAGAAGTTGCACCAGGTGAGGTAGTGGCAGGTACTATTCTCGTCAACTCCTTTCCAGCTTCAGTATTATTTGATTCTGGTGCATCGCATTCATTCATGTCTGTACGATTCGCGACACGGATAGGATCGGAGCCCGAGTCATTATCAGTGAGGCTCAATATACTTACTGGTAATGGTCTTGTGGAAGTAGATCGAGTGTTTTTCTCGTGTCGGATCGTAGTTAGCGGTAGAGAGTTTCCCGCTAGATTTATAAAATTCTCTATGGCAGACTATGATATAGTCTTAGGCATGGATTGGTTAAGGAACCAGTATGCTAGGATAGACTGCCATATTGGCAGGGTTATCTTTAGTATTCCAGGCGAGCCAGAGTTTTCATTTTCCAGAGGCGCGGTAGAGCTATCCTCCCCAGTGTTGCGGATGGCAGTAGCAGCAGTGCAGTTGCCTAGGATAGTTGAAGAGTTCCCAGATGTCTTTTTAGAGAAACTTCCAGGGATACCGCCAGAGAGGAAGATCGAGTTCACTATAGACTTGATCCCCGGAACAGCACCAGTATCAGAGCGAGTCTACAGAATGGCGCCTTCAGAGTTGGAAATTTTGTACAAGATGATTGAAGAACTCAGGACCAAGGGATTCATTCGTGCAAGTGGATCGCCATGGGGAGTCCCGATGCTTCTTGTGAAAAAAAGGATGGTACGTCCAGGTTATGTGTAGATTATCGTACCTTGAACTCAGTGACAATCAAGAACAGATACCCTCTTCCGAGGATAGATGACTTGTTTGATCAACTCAAAGGGGCTTCAGTGTTCTCGAAGATAGACTTACGGTCAGGATACCACCAGATCAGAGTCAGAGAGCAGGACATCCCGAAGACAGCATTTAGATCGAGGTATGGGCATTGGGAGTTTCTTGTTATGCCCTTTGGAGCAACCAATGCGCCAGCTGTATTCATGGACCTCATGAATCACATTTTTATGCCTTACCTGGATCAGTTCGCGATCGTGTTCCTAGATGATATCTTGGTCTACAGCAAGAGCGAAGCAGAGCATGAGCAGCATCTCAGAATCGTCCTTCAGACGCTTAGGGAGCACCAGTTGTATGCCAAGTTCAGTAAATGCGAGTTCTGGCTCGATCATATTTCGTACTTGGGTCACATCATTACTCGAGGAGGAGTGGAAGTGGATCCCCAGAAGATTGTGGCTATCGAGACTTGGCCAGCACCTAGTTCAGTGGCAGAGGTTCGCAGCTTCCTTGGATTGGCCGGCTACTACCGGCGATTCATTTCAGATTTTATAAGAATTTCAGCACCGACGACCCAGTTGACTCGTAAGGATGTGCCATTTGTTTAGACAGCAGAGTGTCAGGAATCATTCGAGAAGTTGAAGCGAGGATTGATAACGGCTCCCATTCTCACGCTTCCAGATGGGACCGGAGGATTCACAGTTTATTGCGACGCTTTAGGCAGAGGATTGGGATGTGTCTTGATGCAGCATGGAAAGGTAATATCTTATGCATCACGCCAACTTCGTGACCATGAGAAGAGTTACCCGACCCACGAATTGGAGCTAGCAGCAGTAGTGTTTGCACTTAAGTTGTGGAGGCACTACTTGTACGAAGATAGAGTGGAGATATTTACTGATCACAAGAGCCTGAAGTATGTTTTCACCCAGAAGGACCTTAATATGCGGCAGAGAAGATGGCTTGAGCTATTGGTGGACTACGATGTGAATTTGCAGTATCATCCAGGGAAGGCCAACGCTGTAGCAGATGCGTTGAGCCGGAGAGCCGGAGTTTATTTTCTAATGGCGCAACCAGAGTTATTGGCATATTTTCAGAAGATAGGAATTGCAGTGGTTCTTCCTACCAATGTGGCGTTGATGGCCAGCCTACAAGTTCAGTCCAACATAGTTGAGAGGATCCGGATGGCGTAGTCTACAGATTCTAAGCTTCAGCGGCTCAGAGCAGAGTGTGAGGCAGGAAGAAGGCCAGAGTTGTGCATTCATGAAGATGGTACACTTCGACATGGCTCTCGTCTTTGTGTACCCAGTGGAGATACCCGACAGGAAGTCATGGCAGAAGCTCGCAGTTCGCAGTATTCTATTCATCCCGATGGCAC
Source organism: Iris pallida (assembly GCA_029216955.1). Classification (NCBI taxonomy): domain Eukaryota; kingdom Viridiplantae; phylum Streptophyta; class Magnoliopsida; order Asparagales; family Iridaceae; genus Iris; species Iris pallida. The sequence goes on from JANAVB010026797.1 coordinate 58,193, forward strand.
GAAGATGTACCGTGATATCCGTCAGCACTTCTGGTGGAATGGCATGAAGAGGGAGATAGCCCGGTTTGTCTCTCGGTGTTTGGTTTACTAGCAGGTTAAAGCTGAACATCAGAGGCCCGCTGGACTTCTTCAGCCCTTGTCGATTCCAGAATGGAAGTGGGAGCATGTGACCATGGATTTTGTGACTGGATTGCCCAGATCCCCAGCTGGTCGAGATGCTATTTGGGTTATAGTTGACCGGCTCACAAAGGTGGCTCACTTTTTTCCTTTCAGAGTTGGTCAGTCTACGGTTCAGTTGGCAAAGATGTACCTCAGACAGATTATCAGGCTTCACGGTGTGCCCGTCAGTATCACCTCGGATCGAGATTCAAGGTTTATATCACATTTTTGGCGTATCTTGCAAGAGAGTTTGGAAACTCGTCTCCAGTTCAGTTCGGCATATCATCCGCAGACAGATGGCCAGTCAGAGTGCACTATCCAGACTCTTGAAGACATGTTGAGGTCTTGCACCCTCGACTTCGGTGGTTCATGGGAAGATCACCTGCATCTTGTGGAATTCTCGTACAACAATAGTTTCCAGGCCAGTATCTAGATGGCTCCGTTCGAGGCTCTGTATGGTAGGAAGTGCAGATCCCCGCTAGTATGGAATGATGTCGGAGAGAGGCAGATGCTTGGTCCAGAGATGATTGCCCAGACAGTTGAAGTGGTCAGAAGGATCAGAGATCGTCTTCGAGTTGTCCAAGATCGCCAGCGGCATTGGGCCGATGCTCATCGACGTCCCTTAGAGTTTGCTATCGGCGACCATATATTCCTTAGGATCTCGCCTAACTGCGACGTCATTCGCTTTGGCGTACGGGGAAATCTTAGTCCTTGGTATATAGGGCCGTTCGATATCCTGGAGCGAGTAGGAGATGTATCCTATCGTCTTGCTCTTCCGCCGTCGTTAAGTGAGGTGCATGATGTATTCCATGTATCCCAATTGCGACGGTATATCCCTGACCCGAGCCATATCCTAGACCATTCAGAATTGGTTGTTGGTACCAACCTTTCGTACGAGGAGAGACCTGTGTCTATATTGGACCGGAGAGAGAAGATACTCAAGAATAAGACTATTAGTTTAGTTCGTGTTGCTTGGGGTCATCACTCTCTAGGTGAGTCAACATGGGAGCGTGAGGACGACATTCGATCGCGATATCCCTACCTGTTTGACTCATAAGGTATAATGTCTTCCTTATGTCTTATGCCTTCCGTCCTTGCTTGCATGCATGATTGTTTGATTGACTGCTTAGTATAGCTTGCATGTAAATAAGTATGACTTGTCCTTGTCCCTCTAGCCTCTTAAATTAAATTCCGAGGACGAAATTCTTTTAAGGTGGGTAGAGTTGTAACACCCATATTCTGAATACGTATTTTGTCAAGCTTGCAAGTATTTCAGACCTGTATTTATTTTCTCGGATTTTGGCATGTACTTGTAATTGGCTTGACTTACAGATTTGGGTTCTCGTAATTGGGTTTTACCTGGCTTGGTTTATTTTGTGGAGGAGAATTGGTTTGGTTTGGTTTAACATGTATTGGAACACCTTAGCCTATGTTTAAGCCTCATTCTACCACAACCCACCCTCTTTATTATCCCAACCTAACACTCTCTCTCCTCATTACTTCCCTCCATTAATTTCTTCTTCTTCTTCCTTCCTATACACAACACTCCACCCATAGGCAAGTGCACCTTGCCACCACATGAGAACCATATTTTATTTGTTCATTAGCTAGATTAGGCCATGGTGATCAACCTTAGTGCTTGACATTTTGTGATTTGGAGTCTCCATTGTTCTAGATCTAAGTTTTAACTATTTTCAAATTTATATAGTTTTGATCTATTTTGGTTGGATTTTGTGGGTTTTGATGCTTCTATGTGGAAGAGAATTCAATTTTACTCAAGTTAGACCTTTGAAAATCTAGATTTGGCTTTGATTTGACAAAGATATGAAAATTTGAATTCTTCGTGTTCTTGGTGTTCTTCTCGGCCTGGATTAGCAGACTGCAGCCTGCGCCCTTTAGCGCAGTGCTGGACTGCGCATCCCCTCTTAGCCTGCGCTCTTTAGCGCAGCGCCGACCATGCTGCTTGCCTCTTGGCGAATTGCGCTCAGCCCCCTGCGCATTTTACCCCTGCGCAATTCGCTCATGAGCAATCTAACCCCTGCGCAGCTCACCCCTGCGCAGTCTGCTCATGCGCAATCTAACCCTGCATGCTTGGACCCTGCATACTTCATCCCTGTGCAGTTCAATCCTGCGCCATCTATTTCTTGCGCCAACCATCCCTGCGCAATCTGACCCCTGTGCCAACCAACTCAGCGTAAGCCGACTTCTGCGTAGCTCACTCCTACGCAGTTTGCCCCTGGCGTACTTGACTCCTGCGCAATCTAACCCCCTGACCCCTTGCGCAATCCATTGGCTCCTGGAGTTTTGGTTTTATTTCTTTAAGCTTGGCTCTTCTATAGCCCTGTATATTGATGTTTTATTAGATATTTTACGCCCATTTTATATCCTTACGCCTTTTGTCATGAACTTGATTTTACTTAATATGTTTGGAATGACTATGGTACATGGCATGGTATGACAAGGAACTAGCATAACACGACAGTGACCTGTAGTGGTGCACTCCTGAAATGACCAACCTGACATGATAGTGGTCCGTCGTGGCGCACTCCTGACAAGTACCCTGACATGATTTATCTTGATGCTGTTGCGACGGCTAACTTGACTCGTATAATCAACTTAACACCGTGGGTGTTCCTGCTTGCTTGCTTGTGCAATCCACTTGTCTTGTCTTGCATCATGTCTAGGACGTGACTCCCTGGTTCCCACGGTCAGGGATTCATACTGAATATGGATTAGGCTAATGACTAGATCAAACTATAGTTCATGGAGAATTTCCAGTCACAGGCAATCTCGTTATGTGGGCGCTCTTAATTGGACTTGTAGCTTGCCGACGAGTAGAGCACATTTCCACCGCACTGTCATGTGTTGCACCCTCTAAGTCACCTAAGGGTATATCATCTCTGGGGCGATGTACCCAACCATACTCTCAACCCACGGAAGGATAACTGGATGGTCTGCAGGGCTTGGGACTGAGAAATTCTCATTGTATCTTGTTAGTAATTAAGGCTTGTGATAACCCAAGTTAGTTAAGTAGTAAGCCGTAGTAATTGCTTGGCCGCATTATGAATGGATGGAGTCCAGCCTTGTCTAAGTCTTGTCTAGCCCCTGTACCTGGAACTCTTGCACATGCTTGTTTTACTTATCTCTAACAATAAATGGGTAGAGACAGAGTGCTGTTCAGGCGAATGGTTATAACCTCGGTCCTTGTCTGGTTTAAGGGTTGTAACCTGGCTCCCGGAATGGTCCCACGTCACTAGTCGTTTATTGTCCTGTTGCACTCTTTATTTACTTGTACCTTCTTCTATTTCTTTTCTTATGTTCTGATATGCTGGCTTTTGTTCTTATTTCGTGGCCTCCTTTGTGGCACTTCCTCTTTCTGGGGTTTGACCCAGCTGGTTTTGTGTGGCCAGATTTTGGAGCAGCTTCCGAGGATCTTCCGAACCTCCAGCCCGATGGTGGTGACTAGAAGGAACCCGGGCTACGAGTGGGTTTTCTATTTTGTTTCGCTCACTCTATTGTAAAGTTATTCTTTTGAGGCGTTTAGCCGACGAGCACCTGTTAGCTCGATGCACTTTACTTACTGTCTGCCTACGGGCTGTAAACATGATTGACAAATCCTAGGGTTGATCATGTATGACTTAACTCTTGCTAGTCCTAGCATTTTGTACGACTAGCTTCATGATCAGCTGATATGTAATATTTGGGATGCCTTTATTGTATATTTGGTTGTCAAACATCTTGAGATTATATTAGTTGCTTGAGATTGAGACAACAGGCTTGACCATAAGAGACCGTTGGCTTGTAGTAAACCCTCATATCTAGACAGCCGTGACCGTATAGTTGAGATGTATTCTATTTCAATATACGTAGTTGGCCATGTACGCCCCCGCTCTCCAGTATTCTGGTTCTGGGGCATGACAAACTGTCAAATTATTTATTTTCTGAATTATTTATTTTGTTTCATATTGTTAGTTTCTTATGTTATAAACTGCGCGTCCAAGCCACACTTGGGTCCAAGCGACTTTATTAGTCGTTACTTTATTTTAAGCATGACTTAGTTTAGCGGACTACCTTCTTGTTGGGGATATCCTTATATCTCTTTTGGATGTGACACCCACACTACACGTTTTGAGACATGTTGCTAGGGGCATGACTTATTGACTAGCTATCTCTAAAGTCGTGTGACGGATAGATGATCGTAACTGCTATGACTTGGGTTTTAGAGACTCAAGCAGTTATAAAACTAGACGAGCCGTGGACATGACTTGAACAGTGTGGAAAATATTGGGAAGGACAGTCGCTAGTGCGTATGGGAATCCAAACAGGTAAACCACAGTCTCCAGATGGAACTGTGGCGATATATTTACAGATACCCTCTGACGTTTTGGACGTTACGGTCGGATACAGATGACTGTATGCCAGTTATGTACACATAGCCTAAAATCCCACCTATGCGTATAAAATTTGTCCTCTAAATTGCACATTAGGCGGTTAGAATCTCCTTTGCATATTTATGTCTAGTTTATATATTATTTTATTATTCTGACAGTTTATTTTATTATTCTGACAATTCATATTAGCTTATTCTTCCTGTATCTTGCTACGTCCGTCTGAGGACCTGGTTTTTCCCCAGGTGTGTGTTCATGTCTTTCGCAGGTATTCTAGCCAAGGCCGCGATTCTCTCCATTCTTTCAAAGACGATTGCGCTTGGTTTATCTTGCCATTTTTATCGCTCGATTTATTGTACATTTCTTTCATTGGGATAGTTGGTAGTGGACTTTGTCTCCGTCCAACGATTGTATCATAAATATTCGAGTTGATTTTATATTATATTTCTTTTCATTGTGGATAAGATTTAGTTTGTCTTAGATTACTGTATTTTACAGCTTATGTATTCATACGAGACCTACGTACTTCGTATGAATATAGCTAGCATGTCTACGTACTTAGTCCTATGTATTTTGGGACTGGGGCGTTACATGTTTTTGTGGTGGCCCATGCAGGTCTAGAAAAATTGTTTAGTTACTTTGCTGTACCAAGCAAGCCTGCGAATAGGATTAGAGTCTAGGATCTCATCCCCATAATTGACCTCCTCAATTCTACTTTGACTTCTCGATTTGCATCTTGCTTGATTCCCTCTACCGTTAATTCTTATCCTTCTTTCGTGCTTGATGTTGGTTAGAAAGGTAATCCATACTAGGTAGACTTGACCCATTGTCCTAACACCCTTAGTTTAACACTTGTAAGTTGGGTAGAACGCCTTACGACCTAACCTTCCTTATGGCCTTAACCAAGCCTTAGACAAGTAAACCCTAGGGCAACTGTATAGGCACCAACCTAGAACATGACTAGATTCTTAATAAGTTTGAACTAGTCCCACTTCTTTCAATTTTAATCGTGCCCATGTTTTTACTAATTTTGACTATCCTATGCTGCTAGTTTAGCTTAAGTTTTGCAAGCTTATTCCCTTATCGAGATTGATCATGACATGTTTTATTGGGTGCGCACCCACTAACATATTGTCTAATCAGAACCGGTGCATGATGGTCAGATCAACCTATTGCACTTTGGTTCACTTTTATTTATCATTCTACGTGGATGGGGACATAGCTAAACTTGTCCTCTAAAATTCCATCCGCGATAGCCTTGGCAATTCTTGTTGAATTACTCACTCGCCTTTGAACCACATATTGGTATTCGAAAACTTCTTTGGCCTCATATTGGTTTTCGTCTTTCACTTAGTTAGACGAAGACTCGTACTTGATAGATAGAAACCAAGTGTTCCCCTATGACCATGATAGCTAGTTAGCCTTCGACCAAGCCACGTGACTATAATCTCGTCTCAAGTTATTCGCCCTCAAACTATTACCTTGACCATCTAATCGTTTGGAACTTAGGAATGACTAGAAATGTTTTCTTAGTCGTACCCCCTAAACCTAGATGACTATCTTTTCTAAGGGACCATGTGCCCCTGTTCTCAAATTATTTTACCTTCACTTCCAAGACTCTTGATCTTTTACTTACGTTAGTTAGCGACCTCACCCATAACCATATCCATTTTGGCATTATTTGAAATCACGATTTTCTAATGCATGTTGTATTGAACGTCGTCTTCTTGCCTCGTCTGATGATAGGATCGTGTTCCGTATCGATATACCCTTGTACCTTTCCAACCCCCTACTCATTCTTAATTTCGAGGACGAAATTCTTGTAAGTTGGGTTGGATGTAAAACCCCTAAATTTCTACTATATTGTTTTTTCGATTTTGGTACTGATTAAAATTTTTTTTTGTATTGTATGTCGCGTAGTCGTATTGTACGTCGCACGCGAAGTTCATTTTTCGAATTTGCTCGACGAGTGCGAATATGTGCGAGCGTACATAATTTTGAAAAATATTTTTATTTGTATGGTTTCAAAATAATATACATAATAATTATTTTGTTAGCATTCCAAAATTTTCAAGTTTGTTATTTATTTATAAAGCCTTTCATTATACAGCTATAATAATAAATAATTCTTCTTATAAAACTTTATTTTAGAAAAATATATTTATGTAAATATTATTTGGTCATAGATCAATATTTCGTAATTATTTATTAGTTTATTTTTAAATAATAATGTAATTTTTAAAATTATTATTATTAGTATTTTTGGAAAATATATTTTTGAATTATTATGGCAATTTAAATCTTGATTTGATTCTATGGATTATTTAAATAATTAAAATAATACCTATAATTTGAAATTTGATTTACCTTATCTAATTTTAAGTTAAAGGTTGGAATTTAATTGGATTTAAATTGGATTTGGATTTGGATTGGATTTGAATTTGGATTTAAATTATTAGTAGCTAATTATCTACTTGGGTTTAAACTACTCCTAACCCTTATCCAACTGGGAATTCACACATCCTATAAATAGGCAGGTACTCCTCCATGAATTGCTACCATTCACAAATTTCACAACAAAATTTTTCCAAGTCCGTGCATCGTGTCGGTGTCCATCGAAAGTCTTATTCCATTTTTTACACATACAAATTCATCTTCCGTGTCGGACACACCCCGACACTAACGAATCCCTAACCCTAAGCCCTGTCCCGGTTCCCCCGATCCCTGGCCGAAAACCCGCCGCCACATTCGACACCGTCCTGTCCACCAAACAATACCACCGCCATTACAACCACCACCGTCACAGCCTACACCACTTCATCCACCACCACCGTAGATAGCCACCGTCACCAATCCCCGACCACTACAAATCGCTCGCCCACTCCAGCCATTATCACCAAGACACCCCAGACCACCGCCCTTGGCCGACGCCACCCCGGCGCTGCCATCGTCCTGCCGCCAACACCACCATCACACCCGCTGTCAGCAACCGCCGCTACCGCTAACCACCACCATCACCGGCGAACCATACACAACTCTCCGGCCATTACAATATCGCAACCATAACAGGACGAAGGAAAGACAAAAATACCAACCTAGATTCATCGCAGACCACAGGCGTACACCCTCTGCCCCACCGAGGCGTCGCCGTCTCCTCCACCAAAATCCTCTCCGTCGTGCTCGAGGATCTCGTCGGAGCCCTAGCCATGTGCTCCTTAGATCTCGGCTATCAACGGCGCTGCCGCGTGATCACAGCGAGCCTCGAGCAGCCGCGCACCACTCTTCTCCGGCGGACTTCGTCGTCCAGCCCGTCCGCCCAGACTACAGCCGCGTCCGGTCGACTTCCCGCCCGAGCCCCCGCCGAACCCTCTCCGAACCCCCATCGCCGGACCACCCACGACCGTCTTCCTCCGCGGCCAGCGCCCTCACCCGTCCTCCGCAATCGGGCGTCTCGTCCCTCTCTGCCGTGCCGCGCCAGCTATGGCCGGCCGCGCACGTGCAACTCAGCCGAAAAACCCTTCTTTTCTCCGCGCTCACAGCCGTCCTCCGCCGCCCCCTCTACTCTCTCGACCGCCTGCGCCTACCGAGAGCTCCCCAAACCCGCCGCCCTTCTCACCGCCGCCGGATCGCCCGCTCCGCCGACGAAATCCCCCAAAGCCCCGCCTGAGCCGCCTCTCCGACCTAACCCCCGCCTCTCCTCCCACCGCCAGGGCCCCCTCCGACTTCCTTTCTCCGATCATCTCTCCCACGCCGCCGATCTCAGCCTCTCTTTCTCTTTCCTTTCTCCGAGCTCCTTTCCTACTCTCTCTCTTCTTCTTTGAAGTTCCCCTTTTCTTAAGAACTAAACAGCAGTCACACTTATGAGTTATATGATTTTTTTTACTATTAATATTTTTTGTTTTGTTTGTTTTGGCCAGTATTGTTTTGGTTGTTGTTTTTTTTTCCTATCTTATTTTCATAATAATAATAATAATAATAATTACTATTATTATTATCATCAACAGTAAGACATATGTATGTAAGATACCACTATATATTAATTACATTATTATTATTATTATTATTATTATTATATATTGTTAAAAAGTTTTATCATTATCATTATTATTATCTTTAGTATTTTGTTGCATTAAATAAATATATAATAATTTCCAAATTATTTTGGTAACAAAAGTATATTGATGCGTGAATATATACGTCATTTCAAAAATTGATTTCAAAGCGTAAAAATTATTACTATATTGTTTTATAGTGTTTTAAAATATAGTCTACGACCTAAAATCATATTTTTGACTAAATTGAATTTTTAGCTCTAAAAGGATTATTCAATATTTTTACGTATTTTAAATGTTTACCTAAATTAGTGTCATATTATTTTGTATTATTTCTGGCTTTTTATAAAAAAAATATATTTTGATAAAAATTAGTTTTTAGCCTAAATTATTATCTTATATTTTTAGATAATATTTTGTAATATTTTGGATAAAGGAAAAAGCTAGTTTTATTTATAATTGATTGTCAAACATAATTTCCAAATAAAAGGTATTTTATAAAATGGTTATGGATATTTTATTGTACTAAATTTATCGAATATTTATTCTTTGTCCATAACCAAATCCTTCCTAATCTTCTTGCAAATCTGGACTACCTTATGTCCACCCTAACCAACTTGACCCTTCTGGACCCAATGGAACTGTCCGTGCCACCACCCGAGATCACCATGAATTGTTGTTACACCGAAGTCGAACTTTGTGCCACCTGTATTGTACCACACCAGGCAGCTAACCAGGCGACTCAACAGGCAAGTATACCTTGCTAATTAACTGTCAAATTATTTATTTTCTGTATTATTTATTTTGTTTCATATTGTTAGTTTCTTATGTTATAAACTGTGCGTCCAAGCCATACTTGGGTGCAAGCGACTTTATTAGTCGTTACTTTATTTTAAGCATGACTTAGTTTAGCGGACTACCTTCTTGTTGGGGATATCCTTATATCTCCTTTGGATGTGACACCCACACTACACGGTTTGAGACATGTTGCTAGGGGCACGACTTATTGACTAGCTATCTCTAAAGTCGTGTGACGGATAGATGATCGTAACTGCTATGACTAGGGTTTTAGAGACTCAAGCAGTTACAAAACTGGACGAGCCATGGACATGACTTGAACAGTGTAGGAAATATTGGGGGAGAACAGTCGCTAGTGCGTATGGGAATCCAAACAGGTAAACCACAGTCTCCGCATGGAACTGTGGCGATATATTTGCAGATACCCTCTGACGTTTTGGAAGTTACAGTCGGATACAGATGACTGGATGCCAGTTACGTACACATAGCCTAAAATTCCACCCATGCGCATGAAAGTTGTCCTCTAAATTACACATTAGGCGGTTAGAATCTCCTTTGCATATTTATGTCTAGTTTATATATTATTTTATTATTCTGACAGTTCATATTAGCTTGTTCTTCCTGTATCTTGCTACGTCCGTCTGAGGACCTAGTTTTTCCCCAGGTGTGTGTTCATGTCTTCCGCAGGTATTCTAGCCAAGGCCGCGATTCTCTCCATTCTTTCAAAGACGATTGCGCTTGGTTTATCTTGCCATTTTTATCGCTCGATTTATTGTATATTTCTTTCATTGGGATAGTTGGTAGTGGACTTTGTCTCCGCCCAACGATTGTATCATAAATATTCGAGTTAATTTTATATTATATTTCTTTTCATTGTGGATGAGATTTAGTTTGTCTTGGATTACTGTATTTTACAGCTTATGTATTCATACGAGACCTACGTACTTCGTATGAATACAGCTGGCATGTCTACGTACTTAGTCCTACGTATTTTGGGACTGGGGCGTTACATAAATAATTTTTAAATAATTTAAAAACATTTTTCTATATAAATATATTTTCTTATTAAGGGTTTAGCCTTAAAAATAATTTTTGTATATTTTCAAAGTAGTTATCTAAAACTATTTTAACTAGTAAAATATGGTTCTCAAGTATTTTCCAAAATAGTTATCTATATTTATTTATACAAAATTCTCTTTGATTCCCATTTTGATCATGACTAGTCATACACATATTTCTTATGATTCTGACTACTTTATATCGATCCTAGGATAATCGGACTGTCCTGAACGCAATGGCATGGTCTGTTCCATCGTTAGAGGTCATCTTGCATAGTTTTGACATCTTCGACTATTCTTTGCCAACATGATCAAGTCACAACAAATGCAACTAATTGAGGCAAGTATATTATACTGGTTACTTTCAATTCCTAATAGTTTCTATAATACATGTTTTAAATATGCATTAAATGACTCATGATTCTTGACACATTGTTCATAGGAGTAGTATGGATTCATATTATGATTATGGAGTTTTATATTTTATATTATTTATCGTGTTTCGTGATTATTGTATTTTGTGAATATCGTGTATCATGATTTTTGTGTCGTGACATGAATCCATAAGTCGGTGGGGAAATACTCTATTAGACATGTAAATATACCTAGAACTATCCCGTAGTCATTCGTGAATAACAGCCGCACACGACATGTTCAGTTGGCCAGATCTTACCCCTAGCCGTTTACATGTCGAAAGTAGTATTTCAAAACATGTAGATAGATGTATTGATCATCGTGTTTACATGTTCCACTTTACATGCCATGATAGTCATGTTTACATGTTTTTTTTCTAGTTGTCATGTCATAATTATCTTGTTTACCTATTTTTCCCTACTTGTCATACCATATTTCTAGTTGACCTGTTTACCATATATATCGTATGCCATTTCTGTTTTATAGTTTCTATTATGTCTTGAATAGTTTACCATGTATGTATTTGTTCCATTCCTGACTGGAAACATATTTTTTCAGATTAGTTACTTACTACACTCTGCACTTGGATCTTGGAAGGGATATGGATACATATGCCGAGGCTAATCCTAGAAACTAGTTAGTTAGATTATTTGTTCATAAAGAATTGTTTCCAAGATTTAGTGAGACATTGTATTTTATCCAAATTTAATCTTGAATATTGTAATTTGATTTAGTTATTGTGAATGAGACAATTGATGAGCACATATTGTATACTTTATTTGTAGATAGTTTACTACGTCGGTAATGTGGCATAGGCTGGACTTGCCCACGCACTCGCATCCCGAAAATTGGGTGCGGGTCATGACATCAGTTGATGAGTATGCTGCCAAGATTTCCTGCCTGAGTCGCTTCTTGAAGAGTATGGTTCGGGAGCCAGGAGATCGGGCCAGGAAGTTCAGGAGGGGCATAAACAGAGAGGTCAGATCGCGCACATTTGGGCGTCGTATGACTACTTTTGAGGACATTCTGATAGATTCCCAGATCGCAGAGGAGGACTTTGGCCTCGGTACCAAGAGGAGCAGTGATGCCATGGCTGCTGGTACGAGTGCGGGATCGGCCAAGCGTCCTCACATTCAGCAGAGGTCGTTTCAGCAGCACCATGCCCCAGCTCATGCTCATATTTCAAAGGCACAAAGGCATGTCGTACGTGTACATTCTATGGTAAGCCAAGACACACCAGGGAGGTTTGTAGGAAGAGATTGGGTGCATGCTTTTTCTGCTGGACACCCGATCATCACCTGAAGGATTCTCTGGCTCACTCAGCTCAGGGAGGGCCAGCTAGAGCACCTCTTGGGAGAGCACCTGCAGTACCTGCAGTGCAACTGAGGGGACCACCGCTTTCTACCTAGTAGCAGTGTTTCGCCCAATACTAGTAGTAGAGGGGTACACCTAGGACAGGGCGTTCGCTTTGACGGTCGAGGAGGCCGAGCCCGTTGGGGATATCGTCGCAGGTTCTGTTCTTTTTCTATTCCTTTCCTGCTTTAGCATTATTCGACTCTAGTGTTACACATAGTTTTGTATCTGTATCATTTGCTCTTAGACACCATATTATCACTGAACCCTTCGGTAGGACTTGTAAGAACATGACCGAGGGAGACATTATCCTGGTCAGTAATGTTTGCAAAGGACGGAGAGTTTCTGTTGACCCAAACTTGATCGCAGTTAACCTAATCTTGATAATTAACAAATTGATATTTGACATAATCCAACTCGACACATACATTGTCATCAAAGCTATAAAACATAGGACTTACACACATCAAGTAGGACAATCATCATCGACGACTGCTCGACGAATACTGCTGGAACTTGTCATCAGAAGTCTATATTTTTACAATTTTATTTGAGTCTAGGCTATTGTACGTTGAGTCGCACTGAGTACCTCAACCATAGACTAGATAACCAAAAAGCCCCACAAACAAAAAGCCAAACTGCCAAAGCCCATTTAGCCCTATGAGCATTTTGTCTCCAAGGAGGCAGAGTTCGGGCCGAACTCTGCCCCCGCACAGAGTTTGGGCCGAACTCTTTCTCCTAATTTCCAGGACCTAATTTTTAGGAATTTCTTATTGCAATTTGTCCAACGGCCATAATTTTTGAATTTTGGACAGAGTTCTGGCCAAACTCTGCCTCCCAGGACTAGTATATATAGACATCCTTTTCTTCTATTTCAATCCATCCAATCTTCTCATCTCTTCTCTCTTATAGCCTATACATCCCAATGAGCCATACTCTTCTCATCTACTAGCCACAAAACTTTCCAAGCCTACAAGATGCTCGGTACGAGTCAATTAGAAGTTTTGTGCAGGAGTCTTGAAGAAGTCACTTGGACAATTCCAAGTTTTGCCTCAGCGATCTTTTAAAGAAGTTGGCGTGCTCTTCTGTGTAAAGGCACGTGGTTGTAAAGCTATTTCACAAATAGTGGATTTCAATCCTGAGCTAGAGTTCTCGAGCCTGGACTAGTCCTCCATAAGGGAAACCATGTTAAAAATTGCTGTGTCTACGTATGCTTTTTGATCACTATTTAATTTCTGCAATTATACTCTGATTATTTATTTCATAGTTGGGATTGAATAGAGTTGATTTTTTAATTGATCATTATTGTCACAAGTACTCTATTCATCCCCCTCTAGAGTTGCCTACATCTACTTCAATTAGTATTAGAGCTCCGTTCTCTTGATACAGGACTTACATCCTAGAGTTGATCCATGGCAACCACACAACCCATCTTTACCAACTATGGTGAGGGTCAATCCACAAATAGGCCACCCCTATTTGATGGGACCAACTACACTTATTGGAAGACTAGAATGAGTTTTTATCTTAAGTCTCTAGACTTTGATATGTGGACTGTAGTCATTGATGGCTACAAAAAATCTTCCAGAATAACTGTCGAGGGAAGTCTTGTTGAGAAAACCAACGACAAGTATACTGATCAGAAGAAGAAACAGGAAAGTCTAGACGCTAGGGCTATTAATGCTCTTTTCTGTGCCATAGACATGACTGAATTCAATAGGGTCTCCACATGCACCTCGCATGAAGTATGAAAGCTTTTGGAGGTGACTCATGAAGGGACCACGAAAGTCAAAGAACCAAAAGTCAGTCGTTTGACACAGAAATACGAGGCTTTCAAGATAAAGCCTAATAAAATGATCACTCAAATGTTCATCAGATTCCTAGACGTCGTCAACCCGTTATCCTCTCTTGGAAAAGATTATTCCAACCATGAGAAGATACGCAAAGTGCTACGAGGATTGCCGAAGGTTTAGAACCCCAAAGTCACGGCAATCATCGAAGGCAATGATCTCACGGAAATATCTCTAGAAACATTGATGGGCAAGTTGATGACGCATGAGCTCGATCTAAAAGACTTCGAACAAATAGCTCCAAAGAGAAGAAGAATGCATTGACAACTCATCGCCGATGAACCAGCCGAGAAGACACTGATGATGATGACATCGAAGGTGACGATCAAGCTCTTTTAGTTCGAAACTTCAAAAAGTTTCTACGCTTCAACAAAAAGAAGAGAGAACAAAGAGACAATGAGGAAGAACACACCTACTTCGGATGCAAAAAGACCGGACATGTCAAGAAAGATTGTCCCTTAGCAAAGAAGGGAAGCAGATATGAGAAGCCGTATAAGAAGTCTACTACAAGGAAGTATGCCAACACTAGCATCTGGCATAAAAGCGAGCACGAGGAAGAAGACTCTCCATAAAACACGGCTAATGTCTGTCTAATGGCAACTTCAGAAAAGTTAAAAGATTCTTATGATGATTTCTCATTTGATGAACTTGGTGATGCCTTTGGTGATCTACTTGATGATCACAAAAAGGTAATCAATAATTATAAACATGCAAAGGATAAGATCAAGGACTACGAAACCGAGATCCATAGACTTTCATGTTTACTAGAAGATGTTAGAAACACTATACCCACGAAAAATACCAAAGAGCTATCCAAGCTTAAATTAAGCTTACACGATGCCAAATAAATTATTGAGAAACAAACACTTGAAATCACGGCTTTAAACAAAGAACTTACTGAAGAGAAAAACAAGTTCAAAATTGCTATAAGTAGAATACACGGTCTTACTGCTAAATGTGATGAGTTGAATGCTATCTCTAAGAAATTAGAGATTAAACTGGGCAAGCAGGTTATTCAACCGCAAGTTCAGTCTCATAATCACAACACGTACAAACACGTGCCTACTCAACACAAACAGGCACGTCACCACAAGAACACTCGTCCACGTGCAACACAAAATCATGCTTTCATGTACACCTATTCACATGCAGCACGTAAGACACATACTTGTAATCATTATCATCATCATGCTGCTGCACACAGTCACTATAATCATTATAATTACCCTGCTGCTGCACACAGTCACTATAATGATTATAGTTACCCTGCTACACACAATCATCATACTCACTCTACTGCTGCATGTAGCTATGTACCCTACTTATAGACATCACTGTCAACATGCTCCTAGTATAAACATGCATGCTAGATGTACTTATTGTAACCTACATGGACACATTTCTCCACAATGTAGGATTAGGAGATTAGTTGATAGAAATATATATACATGGGTACCAAAGTCTAACCTCTCAGGACCCAAAAGAATCTGGGTACCAAATGTCACATCTACTCGTGGTGTAGGTGGACCTTCCCTCCTCAACTAGAAGCAAGTGGATTCTCGATAGTGGGTGCTCGCGACATATGACTGGAAATACAAAACTATTTGCAACACTATCGATGAAAAAGGAAGGATACGTTTCCTTCAGCAATAACCTTAAAGGCTATATCATAGGTAACGGTACAATTGGTTATCCTCCCTCTCCTGTCATTAACAATGTCTATTTAGTGACCGAGTTAAAGCATAACTTGCTCAGCATTAGTCATCTTGCTGATCACGGTTATGATATTAACTTCGGGAAAACTAAATGCTTTATCTATGATCGATCAACTGGAGACATTGTTTTTGAAGGGATAAGGGAAGATAACATTTATATTTTCTATCTATCTAGTGATACTAACAGTGCAGGGATATGCCTTTACGCTCACAAAGATAAAAAGCTTCTATGGCAGCAGCATCTTGGTCATGCCAACATGGATACTATATCCAGATTATCCACCAAGAAGCTAGTTAGAGGACTGCCGGATATCACATTCAAGAAAGACATAGTATGTGCCGAATGTGAAAAGAATAATGCTACCAAATCTTCCTTTAAATCTATAAACACTGTAAGTACTACCTGACCTTTGCAATTACTTCATATGGACTTATTTGGTCCTAGTAGAGTAGCCAGTCTTGGCGAAAAACTCTACGCTTTTGTTATTGTAGATGATTTTTCAAGATTTACATGGGTTTTCTTTCTTACAAACAAACGTGATACAATTTTTGTTTTCAAAGTATTTACTAAAAAGGTCCAAACCGAAAAAGGCTACATAATTACTCGTATCCGAAGTGATCATGGTGGCGCATTCAAAAATTCTAATTTTAAAAATTTTTGTGATTCAAATGGTTTTAGTCATGAATTTTCGTGTCCAAGAACTCCTCAACAAAATGGTGTTATGGAACGAAAGAATATAATTCTTGGCGATATGGCTAGAGTTATGCTAAATCAATTTTATCTTCTGAAATACTTTTGGACAGAAGCTGTCAGCACAGCGTGCCATATTTTGAATAGGGTGTTGATTCGATCTATCTCGAAGAAGACACCCTATGAGCTTGGGTTTGGTAGGACTCCTAATGTTTCTTATTTTAGAGTGTTCGGTTGTCGCTGCTTTATTCTGAATACCAAAGACAACTTAGGCAAATTTGATGCCAAAGCTGACGAAGGTATTCTTCTTGGCTATGCAGCCAAGAGTAAGGGATATAGAGTGTTCAACATGCGCTCCATGATTATTGAAGAGTCTACTAATATAACTTTTGATGAGGACAATAGTACTGCTGTTATTCCTGACGACGATGATGAACCATCTACTTTGACATCTATAAATACAACGTCTGAAACCAGCTCTCCGAAGGAATTACCAAAGAAGTTCCAATTCACTCCCTCTCATCCAGAGGACTTGGTAATAGATGAAATATAAAAAGGGGTAACTACTCGATCCTCTGTAAGAGATACTATAGCTAGCACTGCATTTATTTCTCAAATAGAACCGAAAAATATTTTAGAAGCTTTTAATGATGAATTTTGGATTTTTGTGATGCAAGAAGAACTCAACCAATTTGAGAGAAGCCATGTTTAGGAACTTGTTCCTAAACATATTGGCCACTCAATAATTGGCACTAAATGGGTTTTTCGTAACAAAGTAAACGAGGACGATTCAGTCACTCACAATAAAGCTCGTCTCGTAGCCCAAGGATACAATCAAGAGGAGGGCATCGACTATGACGAGACATATTGTCATGACCCATACCCTTTTTTCTGGATACGAGACGTGTCCAAGCCAGCCTACGCCGCAGAGTCGACGGCAGAACGCTGTCATGGCCAAGATGCTCCAAATCACAAATAATGCTCATACACAAAATTAATTTAATTTACAATATTCATAAGTTTTACATTTGCAAAAAAATATAAACTCGTACAAATATTGTAACGACTACAACTCATCCATCTTGCTAGTCTCTAGGCTTTCCGTCTGCAAGTATACACGTATCTCCCAATGCTAAGTGAATCCACGGCTAACCTGAAAAATATTGGTTTCCAGTCAGGAATGGAATGAGTACAATTCACTGAATACAGTTCCAATATATGAAAATGACTATATAACAGAGGTTAGCCTTTAGACATATGATTTATAAAAAGGAAATAAAGAAAGACAAAATAAAATTGAATACCAAGAATAGAAAATGAAATACAATAAAATACTCACCAATTAACCGACTGAAGTACCTTTGATATGTGATCGATCTTGGAACAATTATGCGACACGGTCTACACGGTCTAAAGTTACACGGTCTACAGTTACACGGTCTACACGAAATACTGCAATAAAGAAACAATGTCTACAAAAATAATAATCACAGTCTACACGATCTACACAGTATAAATGCAATAATAATCACGGGCTACATGGTCTACACAGTATAAATGCAATAATAATCATGGTCTATACGGTCTATACAGTATAAATGCAATAATAATCACGGTCTACACGGTCTAAAGTCAGATCACACATCATTGGTACTTCACCCTCCCGACACAACTAGGAATAAATCAACATAAAACTGTAATCATATATCTAACAACTAATCACTGATGTATAGTAAAGATCAATACTGAAAACAAACAATAAACTGTACTCGTCTGTGGTACTTTGCTGGTAAAACCGATAGTCCAAACCACTCAGTGTGCCACAAAAGTCAAAATCCGTACAACTTCTCCAGATAATGAAATAGACATTACCAATATTCTCAAAATAGTCAAATTAGCTACGATTGTCTGTCCTTAAGTCCAATTCTGGACACAGCGGTAAAACAGTAATTTCGGGTCAAAACGGTGTCCACCGTTGGACTCGCTTTGTACCAAAAAATGTGCCAGAGTCAATGGTTTCTAAAGTCATCAAACTATATGTCTACGGATTTGTTTTGATGATACGAACCCAACCGTATGTCCAGAGTTGGATTTCGGTGGACCGTGCACAAAATCGCCCATTGAATCGGACCGTGGGGCCCGCAAAACGGCGATCCGATCAACTGTCTCAGAATCGGACCAAACTTCGCATACAGGACCAGAAAAATGATACGGTCCTGTTGGCGCAAGTTTCATCTCAATCTGACGAGCATGCACAAAGTAATTGGGAAATTTGTACAGAGGCCAATACGGTGAATTTCGACGGATACGCATCAAATTCGTCGCGCACACGCGACCAATTTGAATTCCGTCGAAGCCCACACTTCCACGAAGCCGTTACGCACCTTTCGATGCTTTCAGTTCGCGACCACGTCACCCGGATTAGCGGGACGCACGTCGTATCGAAGAGTTTTTTAATATTTTTAATAATTAAAACATGTTTTTATCCATTTTGGACGTCCGATTTCTCGACGCACATCGACGAAATCCAATTCTACAAAATAGGATTCAAAGCCCTATAGGTTGTCTAGGTTTTTTGTAAATCAGTTTTCAAGGTTGCGTAATGCTCTCACCTACAAATGGCTTCTAAAACAGGGGTTTAATGCATTAAGATGTTCTATTTTGAACAGGTTTTTCTTTAATGTTTGGATTCAAATTTCTGTCGTATCATGCTCGTTCATATTCAACTAACTGACAGATATTTGAGAGGGTCAGGTTGGGAGTTTACCTGCATGACTGGTTCGACAAATGGCGAACCGTGGCATCGGGAATCCGGCTGCGAATAGGGCTCCGCCGCTGCCTGTTCTGTTTTTGTCCCGTGCTGTCGCGGCGGCTCCGGCCGGCAGGCGGTGACCCTCGACGGCGCGCGCGCGCGTGGGGATACGCCCAGATGGTTATGGTCGATGGCTAGGTGTTAGGGTTTGTTGTAGTTCTCGAAAACTTCTCCTCCTTCTCGCGTTTTATATGTATAGCGTGCTCGGGAATAATCGGGTTTGTGGGGGAGCTGGGTTCACTTGGCCCTGGGCTGTGTGGGTTTAGTAGGTTCTGTTACTAGCAAAATGCTAGTAACCTAGAGGGGGGTCGGGCTCGGCCTATGGGCTTGGCCCAGTTGGGGTTTTGCTTTGTTTTTTTTTTGTTCTTTATTAAACTATATACACATATACATGTCTATACATTTATATACTTATATGTATACATGTCACGCCCCAGAACCAGAATACTGGAGAGCGGGGGCAGACATAGCCAGCTACGTATATTGAAATGGATTCCATCTCGCTATACGGTCACGGCTGTCTAGATACATGAGGGTTTATCTACAAGCCAGCAGTCTCTTAAGGTCATGAACAAGCCTATTGTCTCAATCACAAGCAAGTAAGTAAAAGTTACAAGATGTATGATCATTAAATATACAATAATAAGGTGTCCCAAATATTACATATTCAGCTGATCATGAAGCTAGTCGTTACAAAATATGAGGACTAGCAAGAGTTTAGTCATACATGATCAACCCTAGGATCTGTCAATCATGTTACAGCCCGTAGGCAGACAGTAAGTAAAGTGCAATCGAGCTAAACAGGTGCTCGTTGGCTAAACGCCTCAAAAGAATATTTTTACAATAAAGTGGGAGAGCAAAAATAAACCCACTCGTTGCCCGGGTTACGTCTGGTGTTCACCATCGGGTTGGAAAAGCGGTGGATCCTCTGGAGCTGCTCCGAAATCTGGCCATACAAAACCAGCTGGGTCAGATCCCAGAAAGAGCAAGTGCCACAAAGGAAGCTTCACTTAGGAACTAAAACCAGCAATCAGCACAGGATATAAATAAAAGTAAGAACTGGAAAATAAAGAAAACACATCAGGATGATATACGACGAGATAACCATGGAACTATTCAGATAACCAGGTTACAACCCGTAAACCAAACAAGGACCGGGGTTGTAACCCTTCGTCTGAACGGAACTTGGTTTCTCACCATTTATCGGTAAAATAAATACAGTATTTTGGTCATTCAATAATCTGGAACAGGATCAGGACAAGACTAGACTGGTTAAACTCCATCCAATCATTTCACGGCCAAGCAAGAACTACGGCTTGATACTTTAACTAACTAGGGTTGTCACAAGCCTAATTACTGACAAGATGCAGTGAGATTATTCCACAGCCACAAGCTCTGCAGACTATCCAGGTTCTCCAGGACGAAAGATTAGGGTTGAATTCAGGTGGGTACATCGTCCAGGAAACGCATGTACCCTTAAGTGGCTTGAAAGGTGCAACACATGACAGTGTACTGGAAATGTGCCCTACTCGACGGCAGGCTACAGATCCCAGGCGCGCCCAGGTAACGGGATTACCTGTAGCTGGAAAATCTCTTCATGACTAATGTGTTAATCTAGTTATTAACCTTAGTCCATTTCAATAGGTACCCCTGACCGTGGTACTCAGGAGCTCCCTCCCTAGACCTGATGCAAGACAGGACTGGTTTATTTGTATAAGCACAATCATCCACGGTGTCCAGGATTAATTATACAAGTCATGTCATGTCAGGTAGCCGTCGCAACAGCTGCTTAAGATAATCATGTCAGGTGTACTTGTCAGGAGTGCGCCACGACGGACCACTATCAGGTCATGTCGGGTTTTCTTGTCAAGAGTGCACCACTACGGGTCACTATCGTGTCATGCTCAATTATCAATTTCAAATATATCAAACAAATCCATGATTATCAAGTTCTTGACAAAAGGCGTAATGATATAAAATAGACGTAAAATATCTAATAAAATATCAATACTCAGGGCTATAGAAGAGCCATGCGGCTAAGTCATATGCGGTCAGGAAAGGGTAGACTCATGCGGCCCAATTAGGAGAGCGCATGCGGCCAGGGTCACTGGATCCCATGCGGCTAAGACAAGGGGGCGCATGCGGTCAGGAAGGTAGGAAACTCATACGGCTGGGGGAATAGGTCTTATGCGGCTAGCTGGCCAATCAGGTACATGCGGCCGGGGGGGGGAGTGTGATTCCATGCGGCTCGAGAAGAAGCAACCCATGCGGCTGCGGAGGAAGGGAACCATATGCGGCTCGGAAGGAAAGAGTACTCATGCGGCTGCGGGGAGCAATGCCTATGCGGCTGGGAGCAAGTGTGCATATGCGGCTCGCGAGTGTTGAGTTCATGCGGCTCAGGGTGAAGTCCTCATGCGGCTGGGTCAAGCAAGTCTCATGCGGCCAGCGGGAAGGGCGCATGCGGCTGCAGAGTTCAGAACTTATGCGGCTGGAAATTGAGCGAGTTATGCGGCCAGATGAGTTCGGCCCCCATGCGGCTCAAGTACTTCCAGCTATGCGGCTGAAGAGAATACTTGCCGCATGAATATTCATGCGGTCAAGTCAAGCACTGTTTATCTTCTCCAAAATTTCAGAGAAGAAGAACACCATGAGAGCCAAGTCCTCAAGCTCCATAACTCCATCATCCGGAGCCTAAATCCGAACTTCCATAGGTCAAAATGGGGTAGAACGAAATTCTCTACAACATGGAACCATCAAAACTCGAAAATAACAAGATTTAGTAGATTAAAACCCAAGAAATCCGAAAATAATGCAAACTTAGATCTACAAGAATCTAGCCATAGAAATTAGAAAAGCCAAGTACTAAAGTATTTTATAATGTAGTAAAGAAGAGAATTGAACAATAAAATCAGAGTTCCTCCATGAAGCAAGTTGCACTTGCCTAGACCTCTCTCTCCTCTCTCTGGTAGGTAGGGAAGTAATGGGGAAGAAGAAGATGATTAATGAAGAGAGAGAATAGAGAGAATGGATTAATAAATACAATGGTGGTGGTAGGTAGGGGGTTCACATTGGTTCATATTGAACCAAAGAAAATCGAGCCAAGCCGAACCAAGCCAAGAAATAACCAAGCCAAGAGGGAAATGCCAAGTCAGGAAATCATGCAATACAAGAATAAAATACGTACACGTATTCCAGAAATACGTAATACGGACCACAGGCATTACAACTCTACCCACCTTAAAAGAATTCCATCCTCAGAATTTAATCAAGAGGCTAGAGGAGCAATGACAAGCTACATTAATCACATGCAAGCTATAACTAGGCAGACAATCACTCATTCAAGCAAGGAATCGAAGGCATGAGGCATAAGAAAGACATTATACCTCACGAGTCAAACAAGTCGGGATATCACGATCGGATATCATCCTCACGCTCCCACGTTGACTCCCCCAAAGAGTGATGACCCCAAGCAACTCGGACTAACTTGATAGTCTTGTTCTTGAGGATCTTCTCTCTCCGGTCCAATATAGACACGGGCCTCTCCTCATACGAAAGGTTGGTACCAACAACCAATTCCGAATGATCCAGGATGTGGCTCGGGTCTGGGATATACCGTCGTAATTGGGATACATGGAACACGTCATGCACCTCGCTTAGCGACGGCGGAAGAGCGAGATGATAAGACACATCTCCTACTCGCTCCAGAATGTCAAACGGTCCTATATACCTAGGACTAAGCTTTCCCCGTACGCCGAAACGAATGACGCCACGGTTAGGCAAAATCCTCAGGAATACATGATCGCCGACTGAAAACTCGAGAGGACGCCGATGAGAATCGGCCCAATGGCGCTGGCGATCTTGGGCAACTCGAAGATGATCTCGAACTCTCCTGACTACTTCAACTGTCTGAGCGATCATTTCTGGACCAAGCATTTGTCTCTCTTCAACATCATCCCAGGCTAACGGGGATCTGTACTTCCTACCATACAGTGCCTCGAACGTTGCCATCTGGATAGTGGCCTGGAAACTGTTGTTGTACGAGAATTCTACCAGGTGCAAGTGATCTTCCCATGAACCACCGAAGTCAAGTGTGCAAGACCGTAACATGTCTTCAAGAGTCTGGATCGTACGCTCCGACTGACCATCTGTCTGCGGGTGATAAGCTGAACTGAACTGGAGGCGAGTCCCCAAACTCTCTTGCAAGCTACGCCAAAAGTGTGACGTAAATCTTGAATCTCGGTCCGAGGTGATACTGACTGGCACTCCGTACAACCTGACAATCTGCCTGAGGTACATCTCCGCTAGCTGAGCCGTCGACTGACCAACTCTGAACGGGAGGAAGTGAGCCACCTTCGTGAGCCGATCAACTATAACCCAGATAGCATCTCTACCAGCTGGGGATCTAGGTAATCCAGTCACGAAATCCATGGTCACATGCTCCCACTTCCATTCTGGAATGGGCAAGGGCTGAAGAAGTCCTGCTGGTCTCTGATGTTCGGCTTTAACTTGTTGACAAACCAAACACCGAGAGACAAATCGAGCTATCTTCCGCTTCATGCCATTCCACCAGAAGTGCTGACGGATATCTCGGTACATCTTCGTACAACCAGGATGGATAGAATACTGAGAACTGTACGCCTCTGACATGATCTCCTGCCTGATATCTCCGCTGGGTACACAAAGACGCTTCCCATGTCGAAGTGTACCGTACTCATGAATGCATAACTCTGGTCTTTGTCCTGCCTCACACTCTACTCTGAGTCGCTAAAGCTTGGAATCTGCCGACTGCGCCATCCAGATCCTTTCGACTATAGTGGATTGTACTTACATGCTGCCCATCAATGCTATACTGGAAGGAAGAACAACTTCTATACCCATCTTCTGAAGATCTGCTAACAGCTCTGGTTGCGCTGTTAGGAAATAAACTCCCTCTCTCCTGCTCAATGCATCCGTAACAACATTGGCCTTCCCAGGATGATACTGCAAGCTGACATCATAATCCACAAGAAGCTCCAGCCATCTCCTCTGACGCATGTTAAGATCCTTCTGGGTGAAAACATACTTCAGACTCTTATGGTCGGTGAAAATCTCCACCCTATCTCCATACAAATAGTGCCTCCACAACTTAAGTGCAAACACTACTGCTGCCAGCTCCAAGTCATGGGTTGGGTAATTCCTCTCGTGATCACGAAGTTGTCGTGATGCATAAGCTATTACCTTCCCATGCTGCATCAGAACACATCCTAAGCCTCTGCCTGAAGCATCACAATACACTGAGAATCCTTCGGTTCCATTTGGAAGCGTGAGAATAGGAGCTGTTATCAGGCCTCGCTTCAACTGCTCAAAAGAACTCTGACACTCCGCTGTCCAAGCAAACTGCGTATCCTTGTGGGTCAACTGCGTCAATGGTGCTGATATCCGAGCAAAATCCGAAACAAACCGCCGGTAGTAGCCGGCCAATCCAAGAAAACTACGAACCTCTGCAACTGTGCTAGGCACTGGCCATGACTCAATAGCCATAATCTTCTGGGGATCCACTTCCACTCCTCCTCTGGTGATGATATGACCCAAGTACGAAATGCGATCGAGCAAGAACTCGCATTTACTGAACTTGGCATATAACTGGTGCTCCCTGAGAGTCTGAAGAACTATACGGAGATGCTGCTCATGCTCCGCCTCACTCTTGCTGTAGACCAGGATGTCATCCAAGAACACGATCACAAACTGATCTAAGTAAGGCATGAAGATGCGATTCATGAGGTCCATGAATACTGCCGGCGCATTGGTCGCTCTAAAAGGCATAACAAGGAACTCCCAATGCCCATATCTCGACCTAAAAGCTGTCTTCGGGATGTCCTGCTCTCTGACTCTGATCTGATGATATCCTGAGCGCAAATCAATCTTCGAGAATACTGATGCCCCCTTGAGTTGATCAAACAAGTCATCTATCCTCGGAAGAGGGTATCTGTTCTTGATTGTCACTGAATTCAAGGTACGATAATCAACACATAACCTGGACGTACCATCCTTCTTTTTTACAAGAAGCATCGGGGCTCCCCAAGGCGATCCACTAGCACGAATGAATCCCTTGGTTCTGAGTTCTTCAATCATCTTGTACAAGATCTCCAACTCTGAAGGCGCTATCCTGTAGACTCTCTCCGACACTGGAGCTGTCCCGGGAATCAAGTCTATAGTGAACTCGATCTCCCGCTCTGGAGGTATACCTGGTAACTCTTCTGGGAAAACATCTGAAAACTCGTCCACTATCCTGGGCAACTGCACTGCTGCTACTGCCATCCGCAATATCGGAGGAGAAGGCTCAACCGCTCCTCTGGAAAAGGAAAACTCTGGCTCGCCTGGAATGCTAAAAACAACCCTACCAATGTGGCAGTCTATTCTAGCATACTGGTTCCTCAACCAATCCATCCCTAAGACCACATCATAATCGGCCATCGGAAATTCTATCAATCTAGCGGGGAACTCTCTACCGCTAACTACGATCCGACACAAGGAAAACACTCTATCTACTCCCACAAGTCTGTTACCAGTAAGTATATTGAGCCTTACTGATAATGACTCGGGCTCCAATCCTACCCGTATCGCGAATCGTGCAGACATAAAAGAATGCGATGCACCAGAATCAAATAAAGCTGAAGCTGGAAATGCGTTGACGAGAATAGTACCTGCCACTACCTCTCCTGGTGCCAATCCTTCCTCTGCGGTCATCACCATAGCCTGACCGTGCCCTCGGGGTGCTGGTCCCCTCTGCTGGAATCCTTGCTGCCTGCTCTGACTCAGGGCTTGGGCTTGTGTATGCTGCTGGGGGTTCTGCTGCTAGAATATCTGGGACTGAGGCGACAAGGGCCTCGACAATGGATACTGCTGCTGCTGCTGGACCGGAGCTGGTCCTCTCACCGAAGAGCTAGAAAGGTTGGACGATGATGAACCACCCTTATTCGGGCAGGATCCAACCCTATGGTCTGGTGCTCCACAAACCAGACACAATCCTTGTGCCCTATGACACTCTGCCACTACATGGCCTGGCTTCCCACAATGAGAACATCCCACTGCGGAAGTCTGCTTCTGCTTCTGCTGTTGCTACTGAGGGTACGTCGGGGTGGAATGCTGAACCGACGTTACGGAGGCCGCTCGCCTCGGAGCTCCAATGGTCAAAGCCCTGGCTGCCGGGGCTGGTGCTGAAGACTGATTCATCTGGCCGTGAGATCTCTTTCGACCTCCGACCCTATCCACAATCCTCTGGGAGGTATACTTATGCCTCCGGGCTGCTCTCAAGACTGCATCAAAAGTCTGATGCTCAAACTGCTCAACTGCTAACAAGATCTCCAGGTGAAGCCCCTGCTGGAATCGCTGGGCTCTATCATACTCGGTTGCCACCAAGGTGGGAGCAAACCGACTGAGTCTGGAAAACTCGGCCGCATATCCATCGACCGTTCTGTCTCCTTGCTTCAAGTTGGTGAATCGGGTCTGCAGATCATACCGAGCTACAGCATCAAAATACTTGGTCTGGAATCTCTCTCTGAACACCGCCCAAGCAATATGTGCTGCTAATCCAACGGCCTGAGCTGCCCACCAGCTGCGGGCAAGATCTAACAATTGCAGGTGCACCACGGCTACCTTCTCATTCTCTGGGGTCCTGGCTGCTTCTAGAATTACCTCTGTGTCCTGAAACCAAGCATCTGCGGCGATCGCATCTTCACTACCGTCAAAGAATGGAGGGTTCAGGCGCTTGAAGCTGTTGGCCGCGCTGTTACCCTGATGACCTCCTCTGGTCAAAGCATCCGTCACTGCCTGTTGCAAGGCATCCCCACGACGATCTTGAGAAGCTATCAAGGTCCTGACGAGTCCTACTAATGTGCCATCATCAGGTTCGGCAGGCTGAACTGGTTGAACTGGAGGCTCTTCTCCAATAGGCTCGACTCTGGAGGCTACTTCGGAGTGCTGGACTTGATCTCTAGGTTGCTGCTGTTCCGCGGGAGGTGCTCCGCCTTGCTGGTCGGTAGGACCACGAACAATACCGCTGAAGAAGACGACATAGCGAACAATAAGGAAGGACCAGGACAGATCAATGATACAAGCACATGATCAGGACAAGAATCCAGGGATTCAGAAAATACAAGCAGAGATCAAGGACGAATACTGATTGAGACATCTATTCGGTAAACCCTCACATATCTTGATTTATAAGACCTGCATGGGCCACCACTTAAACCATGTCACGCCCCAGAACCAGAATACAGGAGAGCGGGGGCAGACATAGCCAGCTACGTATATTGAAATGGATTCTATCTCGCTATACGGTCACGGCTGTCTAGATACATGAGGGTTTATCTACAAGCCAGCAGTCTCTTAAGGTCATAAACAAGCCTATTGTCTCAATCACAAGCAAGTAAGTAAAAGTTACAAGATGTATGATCATTAAATATACAATAATAAGGCATCCCAAATATTACATATTCAGCTGATCATGAAACTAGTCGTTACAAAATGTGAGGACTAGCAAGAGTTTAGTCATACATGATCAACCCTAGGATCTGTCAATCATGTTACAGCCCATAGGCAGACAGTAAGTAAAGTGCAATCGAGCTAAACAGGTGCTCGTCGGCTAAACGCCTCAAAAGAATATTTTTACAATAAAGTGGGAGAGCAAAAATAAATCCACTCGTTGCCCGGGTTACGTCTGGTGTTCACCATCGGGCTGGAAAAGCGGTGGATCCTCTGGAGCTGCTCCGAAATCTGGCCATACAAAACCAGCTGGGTCAGATCCCAGAAAGAGCAAGTGCCACAAAGGAAGCTTCACTTAGGAACTAAAACCAGCAATCAGCACAAGATATAAAAAAAGTAAGAACTGGAAAATAAAGAAAACACATCAGGATGATATACGACGAGATAACCATGGAACTATTCAGATAACCAGGTTACAACCCGTAAACCAAACAAGGACCGAGGTTGTAACCCTTCGTCTGAACGGAACTTGGTTTCTCACCATTTATCGGTAAAATAAATACAGCATTCTGGTCATTCAATAATCTGGAACAGGATCAGGACAAGACTAGACTGGTTAAACTCCATCCAATCATTTCACGACCAAGCAAGAACTACGGCTTGATACTTTAACTAACTAGGGTTGTCACAAGCCTAATTACTAACAAGATGCAGTGAGATTATTCCACAGCCACAAGCCCTGCAGACTATCCAGGTTCCCCAGAACGAAAGATTAGGGTTGAATTCATGTGGGTACATCGTCCAGGAAACGCATGTACCCTTAAGTGGCTTGAAAGGTGCAACACATGACAGTGTGCTGGAAATGTGCCCTACTCGACGGCAGGCTACAGATCTCAGGCGCGCCCAGGTAACGGGATTGCCTGTAGCTGGAAAATCTCTTCATGACTAATGTGTTAATCTAGTTATTAACCTTAGTCCATTTCAATAGGTACCCCTGACCGTGGTACTCAGGAGCTCCCTCCCTAGACATGATGCAAGACATGACTGGTTTATTTGTATAAGCACAATCACCCACGGTGTCCAGGATTAATTATACAAGTCATGTCATGTCAGGTAGCCGTCGCAACAGCTGCTTAAGATAATCATGTCAGGTGTACTTGTCAGGAGTGCGCCACGACGGACCACTATCAGGTCATGTCGGGTTTTCTTGTCAAGAGTGCACCACTACGGGTCACTATCGTGTCATGCCCAATTATCGATTTCAAACATATCAAACAAATCCATAATTATCAAGTTTTTGATAAAAGGCGTAAGGATATAAAATGGACGTAAAATATCTAATAAAATATCAATACTCAGGGCTATAGAAGAGCCATGCGGCTAAGTCATATGCGGTCAGGAAAGGGTAGACTCATGCGGCCCAATTAGGAGAGCGCATGCGGCCAGGGTCACTGGATCCCATGCGGCTAAGACAAGGGGGCGCATGCGGTCAGGAAGGTAGGAAACTCATGCGGCTGGGGGAATAGGTCTTATGCGGCTAGCTGGCCAATCAGGTACATGTGGCCGGGGGGGAGTGTGATTCCATACGGCTCGAGAAGAAGCAACCCATGCGGCTGCGGGGGAAGGGAACCATATGCGGCTCGAAAGGGAAGAGTACTCATGCGGCTGCGGAGAGCAATGCCTATGCGACTGGGAGCAAGTGTGCATATGCGGCTCGCGAGTGTTGAGTTCATGCGGCTTAGGGTGAAGTCCTCATGCGGCTGGGTCAAGCAAGTCTCATGCGGCCAGCGGAAAGGGCGCATGCGGCTGCACAGTTCAGAACTTATGCGGTTGGAAATTGAACGAGTTATGCGGCCAGATGAGTTCGGCCCCCATGCGGCTCAAGTACTTCCATCCATGCGGCTGAAGAGAACACTTGCCGCATGAATATTCATGCGGTCAAGTCAAGCACTGTTTATCTTCTCCAAAATTTCAGAGAAGAAGAACACCATGAGAGCCAAGTCCTCAAGCTCCATAACTCCATCATCCGGAGCCTAAATCCGAACTTCCATAGGTCAAAATGGGGCAGAACGAAATTCTCTACAACATGGAACCATCAAAACTCGAAAATAACAAGATTTAGTAGATCAAAACCCAAAAAATCCGAAAATAATACAAACTTAGATCTACAAGAATCTAGCCATGGAAATTAGAAAAGCCAAGTACTAAAGTATTTTATAATGTAGTAAAGAAGAGAATAGAACAATAAAATCAGAGTTCCTCCATGAAGCAAGTTGTACTTGCCTAAACCTCTCTCTCCTCTCTCTGGTAGGTAGGGAAGTAATGGGGAAGAAGAAGATGATTAATGAAGAGAGAGAATAGAGAGAATAGAGAGAATGGATTAATAAATACAATGGTGGTGGTAGGTAGAGGGTTCACATTGGTTCATATTGAACCAAAGAAAACCGAGCCAAGCCGAACCAAGCCAAGAAATAACCAAGCAAAGAGGGAAATGCCAAGTCAGGAAATCATGCAATACAAGAATAAAATACGTACACGTATTCCAGAAATACGTAATACGGACCACAGGCATTACAATACACTTCATCAAACATATATTTATATATATATAAATATAATAATATGTAATCTATATATTATAACACTTATTTGACAATAATAATATAACCAATAATAACAAAATATTATTTTATAATAATAACCTCATTAATATTGATAATAATAATAATAATAATAATAATAATAACGGAATTCAATAACCCAACAATGGTGTATACACCAATATGTGTAGTCTAAAAATCCCAAAATGTACCCGGACCTATTTTATACGAATATCTTTGATTATCAACTAATAACGATAATTATAATATTTAATTACGAATACTAGAAAATTATTCATTAAACTATTAAAGCGAAATACAACACCCTCATACCAAATTCCATCAAAACGAATGTCATTGGACGTGCCGCATGACCTACATGGGTTTGGGCTCAATTCGGGTCCAGTCCGGGCTAAAATGGTATAACTAGTTTCCCTAAACTCAATAATATAACTAATAAATAAATAAATCTTTGGTAAGGGTTAAATCACAACTTGGTCTGGTTTTCCTAGTTAGGACATCACTATGACTCAGCCTTTCCTACCAGGACTAATACACTAGTCAAAGCATGCCACTATACTATCCGTGCCATGATTCCTAGCCGTCTTGTACTTCAAAACTCCACCATGGCTTAAGTCATCCACCGTAATAATTAACTATATAATTATTTATAAAAATTTCTAAAAATCACCACTTAATTCAAATAAATAAATAAATAAAATATATTCTCAAAATTCTGAGAAGAGGGGTTACAAACCTAACCACCTTAAAAATAATTTTGTCTTCGAAATTTAGGGGAAGAGTCCATCCGCTATGATAGAAATCGGTTTCCACTAGCTATCAATTATTCTCATGGTCATTTGCAACTGTAGTTTCTCGAGGACTTCTACCCACCTTTCGTCATACTACTCCCTCTGAGGTATGTCCCTACAGCTTTATAATCCTCAAACTACTTGCTAAACTTGCTACAAATAGATATCTACTGCATATGGCCTCTATTATCCTATCCTATCTATCAAGCAATTCCAAATATTTAACCAGCAACAATTTTTCACACGTAGCTAAGAAATATTGATAAATTCTACTAAGCATGACCATTCGTCGCTCTGAGATTGGAATGACAGGAAGATAAGGAAAATAATCGAGAGTGAATATGATGTTTCCAGAGCCGTAGATAGTATCCAATGATACGGATCAAAAGTTTATGAGCCACTTACCTATTTGCTAGTTTGGGGCTACTCTAGTCCAGTCACCTGCTAAATCAAAGAACCATTCATTTCTTAGAGGGTCTTACAATCCATGCAATACGAAAACCTCGTTCTCGAAATTCTAAACAAGGTTCCACAATAATTTTTTTTTTAGAAATCAAGATTGTGATCTATTCCATGGTTATCTAAACACACGAGCAAGGATATAAATACAGCGCAAGATCGTATCGCAACTTTCAGGCAAATGGAATAATGGTTACGAATGACTTCACATTCTAAGAAGAGGAGACAACATAATGGGTATAGGGACATGTTTCAGAAAGTTCGATTTTATAGTGCAAATATGTGGTATACATGAATGGGTTTTACTGGGTCTTAATGGTTTCCCTGATTGGACATCAATCGTTAGTTGGATGAACCTTGGATTTCAATCTATATGGACTGGACAAGATTCCAATGTTAAATCTATTTCTACTAGGTTCTGTAAGCCCTGAAGATGCGCATTCCATGATTTTTGTGTTTAAGTAGCACGAGAAGACACAATTGAATGGCACACTAGTGACATGTGCGTAGTGGGCTTCGAATAGACCACAACCATATATTGGGTCGAAAGATTTGAGTCAAGATTGAGGCTCTAATAGAAGTCGAAAATATACGGGTATTATGGTAAGGGTTATAGCTTGTCTTTTTGACCCAAAAGTCGTACCATAATAATAGAGTACAAGGGGATGGGTTTGAGTGGGACGTGATATGCCTAGATGAAGGTGGACTCGTCAAGATCTTGCATATAAAATTTGTTGGAAGGTAACAGCTAGTATTACGCTCCGAATATTAATGACATGGCCGGGGACACAAAATGATCTAAATGGAAAGTGGGAGTCCATGGGGCACTAATTATCATCCTAATAAAAATTATTCTAATCAATCGATAATCCTCATATATCCCAAAATTTTAGAAGGCTTACAGTCTACCCACCTTAGAAACTAGGACATGGTTTTGGAAATAATGAGGTTAGAAGAATTCTAAGTCCGAATATTGTACCTCAACTCTTGTTAGCAAAGAATCAGGCACGACGTAACGGGATACGGTAGATATAAGTCATATCAAGGATCGATCCTCAATCAATGTAAAACAAGTGTGTATCATGACACATGGTCGATAAAATAGAATGATCCACTCGTCCACAGTATACAAGAGTTACAAACGGGGTAACCAACTCTAAGGCACATCATTCGAAAAGATTTCTAACAACTGAGTCGTGAGATTCTATTTTTGTCAAGCCTGTCAGACTATTGTCACAAGGGTTCTAGCAGTATGGGCTGTATTGATCATGTATTACTGTTGATAACTGGTAGGTCATAATATGATAGGGTATTTAAGTTGTGGTGTTCCAATACTAGTTAGGTCTTAATTATAAAATTTACATAACTAGAGCAATACTTGTTGGAAACCAATCTCGGGATGAGTGTCCACCATAGTCATGGTAATTGATTGTCCTTACCTTTGTCTATCCACCTCATGTCTAAACTATGGGCCTTGGTCGAGGAAGGACTGGGTTAAGGCTTAAGGGTTGCTAGTTAAAGTAAGTTTCAAGCAAATAATTTGAGGCTCACTACAATTGGTTTCTTGAGAATGGGTAGCCTCCTAGGTTGGCATCTTGACTAAGGGTAAAACCTTAATCATTCTCAAGTTCAGATGGCTAGAAGGTCCCAATAGTAGTTTGGGGGTCAAGAGTAGAACGAGTAACTCAATCTCATGGCTGGCCGATGGTAGTTACACTTGTGTATACAACTATTATAGCCATGGGGATACTTTGTATCTCTCTACCAATACGAGCTTCCGTCTTTCCAAGTCAGTGAAAGACAAAAACAATAAAGAATTCAAGAAAGATGTCACTGAATATAATTACGTGATTCAAAGGCTAATATATAATTCAAGAGGAATTGTCAATGCAGCCGCGGATGAGATCCTAGAGACATCTATCTCTCAATCCACGTAGGTTAATCAGAGGAAGAGCGAACCGAGTGTACTACGGTTGATCAGACCGTAATACATCGATCCTGATTAGACAATTTGTTAGTAGACGTCCCCACTAAACATATGTCTTGAATCAAGCTCGATAACAGAGTGAGCTTGCAAAACTAGGCTGTAATAGCTGCATTGGTCAAGATAGTCAAAATACGAGTATGCGAGATTTTGAAAGGAGTTACAAGTAGTTCGAGTTTTATGATAATCAAAAATTTACCAGGTGTTCTTGCTTATACGGTCATCCTACTATCTTCTTGTTCATAAGACCTTGGTCAACCAATAGGTTATGGACTTCTAAATTCCATATTCCAGGTAAACCTATTAGTGTTAGTAAATTACCTCATCAATAAATCATAAGGACCATGGAATGCTAGATTGGGAGACATCCTACCCGACCTACAAAACTTCTACTAGTATTGGTTTTGGACCTTATGAGACATACGTGGCATTGTCCTATCCTCCATAGTATCCTAAACGTGTAATCACGTCTGAAATTATTTCACCGACGATTATGCCCCGCCCGTATACTCTGGCTATGGTAAACCCTTAGTTTCGTGATTCAGATGTGATATGCTATCAGATACTCTACTTTATATTGACGCAAGGATGACTACGGTTAATAGAGGACCACTAGCCATAGTTTTAGTAACATTCTATAACCTATATTTTCTTAAGCAAATTTTAACTCTAGGGGTCATGTTTCGCCAGTGCGCTGTTGGCTGCAGTGAATCCCTAGTCTCCGTAATTCGAATAAATGGCGACAGTGCGCTGCTGTCCTGCCATTTCGAGTTAACTAATATTCCTTTAGCTATATCTGTAAAAAAAATTTATGAGCTTCTAGAAATTCAAACAAGTTGACGAACTAAAGCGTAAGTATTTGTCCTATCAGTCACCACCCTTCAAATGAAAGATCGAATAGGGAGGAAATAATTGAAGACAAAAGGAATACAAACATTCTAGTATCTATTTCATGTGTTTTCAAACCATGGAGGAAAAACTTTGAATCAAAACTACTCGATGTCCATATATGGATAACATAATCAGAAATTATATAAAGTAATAATCCTTAGGGAAAAATAGGGACTAAATAGGCAATTTGGACAAAAACATGATGATGATATCTAAAGAGGCAAAGAGAATGATTTAGACAATTTATCGTGGTTTGATCAATAATCCTAGGAAGCCCGGTCTCACCAAGTGAATAATCTATCCACATTGGATCATATCGTCATATCAAGAGGTAATAGTGTACCTATGGGGATTTGACAAACTATCAAAATCAATAACCCTCATCTACATTGCATAGCCTAGACTACCCATTGGTAAATTTGTATAAGGGACTCTTAGTCATAGTCATCCTTTTAAATTAAATTAATTTAATTCCTAATTCGTGAATGAGCATTTCCTAGTCGCAGGCTCGCAATAGTACGACTAACTTGAGTACTATCACGAGTTCGCATGATTTGTGAAAACACACCTGCATGGGCCACCACAACTTGTCACGACCCGTACCCTTTTTTTCGGATACGAGACGTGTCCAAGCTAGCCTACGTCGCAGAGTCGGCGGTAGAACGCTGTCACGGCCAAGATGCTCCAAATCACAAATAATGTTCATTCATAAAATTCATTTAATTTACAATATTCACAAGTTTTACATTTGCAGAAAAAATATAAACTCGTACAAATATTGTAATGACTATAACTCATTTATCTAGCTAGTCCCTAGGATTTCCATCTACAAGTACACCCGTATCTTCCAATGCTAAGTGAATCCATGCCTAACCTAAAAAATATTGGTTTCCAGTCAGGAATGGAATGAGTAAAATTCACTGAATGCAGTTCCAATATATGAAAATGACTATATAATAGAGGTTAGCCTTTAGACATATGATTTATAAAAAAGAAATGAAGAAAGACAGAATAAAACTGAACACCAAGAATAGAAAATAAAATACAATAAAATACTCACCAACTGACCGACTGAAGTACCTTTGATGTGATCGATCTTGGGACAATTATGTGACACGGTCCACACGGTCTAAAGTTATACGGTCTACAGTTACACGGTCTACACGAATACTACAATAAAGAAACACTATCTACAAAAATAATAATCACGGTCTACACGATCTACACAGTATAAATGGAATAATAATCATGGTCTATATGGTCTACACAGTATAAATGCAATAATAATTATGGTCTACACGGTCTATACAGTATAAATGCAATAATAATCATGGTCTACACGGTCTAAAGTCAGATCACACATCGTTGGTACTTCACCCTCCCGACACAATAAGGAACAAATCAATATAAAACTGTAATCACATATCTATCAACTAATCACTGATGTATAGTAAAGATCAATACTAAAAACAAACAATAAGCTGTACTCGCCTGTGGTCCTTTGCTGATAAAATCGATAGTCCAAACCACTCAATGTGCCACAAAAGTCAAAATCCGTATAACAGTCTTCAGATGCTGAAATAGACATTACCAATATTTTCAGAATAGTCAAATTAGCTAGGATTGCCTGTCTTTAAGTCCAATTCTGGACACAGGGGGAAAACGATAATTTCGGGTCAAAACGGTGTCCACCGTTGGACCCGCTTTGCACTGAAAAGTATGCCAGAGTCAATAGTCTCTAAATTCGTCAAACTACATGTCTACGAATTCGTTTTGATGATACGAACCCAATCGTATGTCCAGAGTTAGATTTCGGCGGACGGTGCACAAAATCGTCGTTGAATCAGACCGTGGGGCCCGTAAAACGGCGATCCAATCAACTGTCTCAGTATCAGACTAAACTTGGCATACAGGACAAGAAAAATGATACGGTCCTGTTGGCGCAAGTTTCATCTCGATCTGATGAGCGTGCATAAAGTAATTAGAAAATTTGCACAGAGACCGATACGGTAAATTTCGACGGATACGTATCAAATTCGTCGCGCACA
The DNA here is from genome assembly GCA_029216955.1 of Iris pallida. Lineage (NCBI taxonomy): Eukaryota > Viridiplantae > Streptophyta > Magnoliopsida > Asparagales > Iridaceae > Iris > Iris pallida. The sequence goes on from JANAVB010026797.1 coordinate 94,740, forward strand.
CACGACCAATTTGAATTCCGTCAAAGTTCACACGTCCACGAAGCCGTTATACACCTTTCGATGCTTTCGATTCATGACCACGTCTTCCGGATTGGCGGGATGCACGTCGTATCGAAGAGTTTTTCAATATTTTTAATAATTTAAAACTAGTTTTTATCCATTTTGGACGTCCGATTTATCGACGCACAGTCGAGGAAATCCAATTCTACAAAATGGGATTCAAAGCCCTATAGGTTGTCTAGGATTTCTGTAAATTAGTTTTCGAGGTTGCGTAATGCTCTGACCTACAACTGGCTTCTAAAACAGGGTTTAATGCATGAAGATGTTCTATTTTGAATAGGTTTTTCTTCAATGTTTGGATTCGAATTCCTGTCGTATCATGCTCGTTCCTATTCAACTAACTGACAGATATTTTAGAGGGTCAGTTTGGGAGTTTACCTGCACGACTGGTTCGACAAATGGCGAACCGTGGCGTCGGGAATCCGGCTGCGAACAGGGCTCTGCCGCTGCCTGTTCTATTTTTGTCCCGCGCTGCCGCGGCAGCTTCGGCCGGCGGTGGCCCTCGGCGGCGTGCGCGCGCGCGTGGGGATACGCCCAGATGGTTGTGGTCGATGGCTGGGTGTTAGGGTTTATTGTAGTTCTCGAAAACTTCTCCTCCTTCTCGCGTTTTATATATATAGCATGCTCGGGAATAATCGGGTTTGTGGGGAGCTGGGTTCACTTGGCCCTGGGCTGTGCGGGTTTAGTAGGTTCTGTTACTAGCAAAATGCTAGTAACTTAGGGGGGGTCGGGCTAGGCCTATGGGCTTGGCCCAGTTGGGGTTTTTCTTTGTTTTTTTGTTCTTTATTAAACTATATACACATATACATGTCTATACATTTATATACTTATATGTATGCACTTCATCAAACATATATTTATATATATATATAAATATAATAATATATAATCTATATATTATAACACTTATTTGACAATAATAATACAACCAATAATAATAAAATATTATTATATAATAATAACCTCATTAATATTGATAATAAAAATAAAAATAACGGAATTCAATAACCCAACAATGGTGTATACACCATTATGTGTAGTCTAAAAATCCTAAAATATACCCGGACTAATTTTATACGAATATCTTTGATTATCAACTAATAACGATAATTATAATATTTAATTACGAATACTAGAAAATTATTCATTAAACCATTTAAGCGAAATACAACACCCTCATACCAAATTCCATCAACACGAATGTCATTGGACGTGCCGCATGACCTACATGGGTTTGGGCTCAGTTCAGGTCCAGTCCGGGCTAAAATGGTATAACTGGTTTCCTTAAACTCAATAATATAACTAATAAATAAATAAATCTTTGGTAAGGGTTAAATCACAACTTGGTTTGGTTTTCCTAGTTAGGACATCACTATGACTCGGCCTTTCCTACCAGGGCCAATACACTAGTCAAAGCATGCCACTGTACTATCCGTGCCATGATTCCTAGCCGTCTTGTACTTCAAAACTCCACCATGGCTAAAGTCATCCACCGTAATAATTAACTAAATAATTATTTATAAAAATTTCTAAAAATTACCACTTAATTCAAATAAACAAATAAATAAAATATTTTCTTAAAATTTCGGGAAGAGGGGTTACACGTATGCTCCTGTTGCATAACTAGAATCCATTCGGATGCTTTGTGCATTTGCAAATTTCCAAAATTTTAAAGTTTTCGAAATGGATGTAAAAAAGTACTTTTCTAAACGGTTTATCAAAGAAGAGATTTTTGTTAAACAACCACCTGATTTCGAAAATCACAAATTTTCTAACCACGTTTTTAAACTTAGCAAAGCTCTCTATGGCCTCAAACAAGCTCATCGAGCTTGGTATGATCGTCTGAGTACTTTCTTACTAGATAAAGGTTTTTCAATAGGGAAAGTCGATACTACACTGTTTATAAAATCTCTTGATGACACAATTCTCTTAGTATAAATATATCTTGATGATAGTATTTTTGGATCTACTAGTAAAGGTCTATGCAAGGAATTTGCCAAGTGTATGCAGAATGAGTTTGAGATGAGCATGATGGGGGAGCTCAACTACTTACTTGGATTGCAAATCAAACAACTCTCGCAAGGTGTTTTCATCAATCAATCAAAATATGTAAAGGACATGCAAATGAAGTTTGAGCTTGACAACATCAAACCAATCAGCACCCCTATGGCTACTACCACAAAGTTGGAACCTGATGAAAGCGGCAAATCGGTCGATCAACGTAAGTATCGAGATATGATTGGTAGTTTATTATATTTAACTGCTAGTCGCTCCGACATTATGTTTAGTGTTTGCTTATATGCTAGATACCAAGCCAATCCTAAGAAATCACACATGACCGCAGTTAAGAGTATCTTCAGATAACTTAAAGAAACTATTACGGTAGGCTTGTGGTATTCCAAAACCACTTCTTTTGACTTAATCGGATATTCCGATGCTGATTTTACGGGATGCACAGTCGACCGTAATAGTACCAGCGGCACGTGTCATTTGCTAGGAAAGACGTTAGTCTCATGGTTTAGCAAGAAGCAAAACTCTGTCGTACTATCCATAATAGAAGCTGAATACATCACAGCTGGTCGTTGTTGTGCACAAATTCTGTGGATGCGGCAAACCCTTGAAGAGTACAACTTATGTTTCAAGCACATACCTATTTTCTGCGATAACACTAGTGCCATTAATCTGACCAAGAACCCTGTTTATCACTCACGCACTAAACACATAGAGATTAGACATCACTTTTTGTGTGATCATCAACAACAAGGCATGATTAATTTAGAATTCATAGACACTGAACATCAGCTAGCAGACTTCTTTACCAAACTACTGACCGAAGAGCGCTTCAACTTTCTTTGTCATGAATTAAAATTTTTGGATAAAACGGTCATTAAATAAGTTGGCATGCGTAAGTAACGATTATGACATATATCTTTATGGTGACTTTGCTATGGGTACAAGCCGAAAGGGTCCTTCTGACAGCAAGGCGTAAAAGCCTAAGCGACAAGGTGCACTAGTCTTCGGACTACCGCTAGCTGGGATCCGGCCCCTATAGCTGCCCCATGGCAGTTTCATCGTAATGATCGTTGTCATAAATCCTTATTTATTATATGGTTTAATTTCATTTATGACTAAGTTAATTCAAACTTTCAAAATTCTATTTTTTTATCCAACATGTCACGACCCGCTCCCGAATAATCGGACACGAGTCGGACACGCCCAGCCTTCGTCGTTAGACACGACGAAGTAAGCTGTACCAGAACTAGGGAAAATCTAACAAGTCAAGTAAATGAGAAGTAATGTCACAGCATATCTATAAACGATCCCAGAATATTCAAATACATGTCTAAGCATTTTATTATTACATTCATCCAGAAATGTAACTAAAGTCTGACTAAAGTCTCAAAAGCAGGAAAGATAACTAAAATGAAGATAACTAGGCTTCTGCAGCCTCTATGTCACAAGCAGCTCCAGCTGGCTCAAGGAAAGCAGTATCATGTCCATAGTATGTGTCACATAAAGCCTCCATCTCACCTATCATAACATATCCAGTCAGGAGCGGAGCAAAGCACAGTTCTAGGTAATGAACAATAACATAATGATATGGAAAATAAATGCTGGAAGAACAGGATAAGAACAAGTATGTAAAGAACATGAAGATCATGAACTACTGCTATAAAGATACATGAAAGATCATGACAATGTAAGATGCAGTAAAGATCACGACTAATATCAAGATCAGGATCAAGAGAACTAATGTAAGAACAATATCCTGAACATGTGTTTATATGTTTGAAATACTACTTAGATATGTGACCGGCTTGGGTAAGATCATGAAAGAACATGAAAGGATCCTGGAAGATCATGTAGGTACGGCTTAGGACCCGCGTGCACTGTGCGAGGCCTAAGCTAAAGATCATGAATAAGTAACCGGGTTTAGTCACATATCTAGAGTATTTCCCCACCCCAAGATACAAGTAAGAACATGAAAGAACAAGCCAGAAAGAACATGAACGTGTCGCAGTGTGTCAGCAATAAAGAACAAGGAAAATGCACTGAACAGAACCATAGAATGTACTTGCCTGGCTCCAGCAATATGGTAGGCAATCTAGCTGGATGTTCTCCTGTTAACAATAGTGATGTACAAGTTGGTTAATAAACTATGCTAGTTGCTTCTATAACTAAATCTTTATCTAGATTCTTTCCAAATAAGTTAGTCTTATTTGGAGGTTCACAAGTACTAGGTTTAATTACTAATTACCCGTTTTCTTTTGGGAAAAACAAATGTTAAACACAACCCTTGGTTTTACGTGTTTAACACTAAGAGTCTCTATAAGTTATATTTCAAAAACTCATTTAGCAATTTGCAATTTATATATAAAAGTGGTTTGTTTATAAACTGGTTTTAACAGTCATAAAGAATTAACTAAACAGCAGTAAAAAGTTAACTAATTGTTTTTAATTACAAAAATTGGTCTTAAGAGGATGTTTCCATCAACTCACAGCAATTGGGAAAATAACATTTTTTATTTAATTGAAAAAAAGGTTTTACAAAAATTATACTACAGACAGTTCTGCCCCAAAGGCAAAGTCCACAGGTCAACCCACAGTCACTCGGCCCAACCCAGAACCAAGGATCAGTTCAGACCCAACTTCTAACCAGCCCAAACATAACTACAACAGCATATAAGCCCGGCCCAACATGGCCCAGCCAAACCAGCCCACCCACAAATAATTACAGTTATCCAGCTATAATTAATAAAATAATATTACAACACAATACTGTATGGCCCAGCCCATACTTCAGCCCACAAAGAATACACAATAAACCCACTGAATAAACACCAACCCGGCCCAACAGATAAAAGCCACAAACTGCCAAAGTCCACCGCCGGTCAGGCCCGAAGTTCAAGCCAGTCACGTCAGGTCAGAAGGTCACATCATCTCCTTGGTGTCCAACACGCACGTCGGACACGGGAAAGAGGACACGGCCACAGCAAGTCCAGCAATGTTCTAGCCACAACTTCGCGCCACTTCGTATTCGACACGAACATCGGATACGAACAGGTAGGTACAGTCCACAGTCCAGTCGGGACAGAAGTCCAACACCAGAAAAATCCCTCAACAACAAATAACAGAAAAGAGAAGAAGAAGTTATCAATTAAAATCCATAAAATATACATGCAATGTCGGACACGAGTGTGTCCGACTGAGATCTCAGTTCATCAAAAAGGAACTAACATCATATCCCAATTATGGCATGCATGCAGTGTCAGACACGAAAGTGTTTAGACACAGGATCTCAGTCCCAAAAAAGAAGGATTCAGAACATCAGATCTATCCCAAAATCCACACAGAAATGGATAAGGAAACTGTCCAAAACAAACCCATCCTTGATCTAACGAACCGAGCAACCTTAGAGTCACCACTGGGTTCGTTAGGTCTAGGCCAACCGACAGCATGCAAAAGGAATAGATCCACTGGATTCCCACAGAAATCACCAACGAAAAACCCACTCTCAACAGATCTGGAACCACTACCAGATCTATAGAAAACTCCTCAGAAAAATAATAATCACAACCACAGAATATTCACAGATCAAATGATCTCAAAGAATCAACTAAAAACATCACAGATCTAACATGCAACCCAAAATAACCACATGCAAGGGTCGATCTACAAGATCGGACCACAGAAACCCTAGATCCAACGGATCTGAACAGTTAGAACTGTTCGAAGAGAAAGACAACATCATCGATCTCACACAACCACAGAACCCCTAGATCTCGTCACCGATCAAAGGATCTCAGAGTCTAGGCCATAGATCTGCCATAGATCTGACCAACAGTAGAGATTAGGGTTAGGGTTAGGGTTTACCCTCTGGAAGTCGAAGCCAAGCTCGTCGAGGAAGAAGGAAGGAAGAAGACTCGGTCAGAGCAGCGCCTAGGCGTCAAGGAAAGCTCGCCTAGACCCAGCCATCGTCTTCATCGCCAAAGCCATCATCATCGGGGTCGTCGGCTTCAACAGGGACGAAGTCGCCATCAGAATGGAAGTCGCCGCGCTCCCTCAGATCTACGCCACCAGAGTCGCCGTCATCATCAAGGTCGTCGTCATCGTCATCATCATCAGAGTCGCCGTCGAATTGCCGTCGAAGCTGGGAACCCGAGGAGTCGGCGAAGGACTCGAGAAGCTGGTGGAAGACTCGAGAAAAAAGGGGAGAACGAAGAGTCGGCGGAGAGAACGAGAAAGAGGCGGTGGAGAAATGAATGAATGGCCGTTCTCTCCCCACCGAACGGTCGGTTAAATAAAACTTAAATGGCAATTTTACAAAACCCCCTCCCGCTACATGGCAATAAGCAAAGAACCCCCTTGCCTTTTCGTATTTGCCCGCAACGAAATTTAAATAGGAAAATTTACAAATAAACCCCTTGCTGTTTCATATTTGCATAATTCATTTAAAAACAGTTTTTAAATTAAGAAAAATATATAGAAATTGTTACAACAACTTCCAATTGTAAAATTGTCAAAAATGTAATTCAATAAAAATGTTTCCAAATTAATAATAAGTATAAAAATGAATTCTTAAATTTTATTTAGGAAAACAGGAAAATGGAGTTACAAATCTCTCCCCCTTGAAAAATTTCGTCCTCGAAATTGGAAAGCAAACACAGAAAATCAAGAATAGTGAATCCAAAGAGTTGTTTATTGAATTCAAAAAAATGCATACAATACAAGCACTCAAGTGAACAAACTAGGGTATCGCTCACGCATCTCATCCTCACGCTCCCATGTGGACTCTCCCGGAGAGTGGTGTCTCCACATGACGCGGACAAGAGGAATGGTCTGGTTCCGCAGACGCTTCTCCCTCCGGTCGAGGATCTCTACTGGCTGCTCCTCGTAAGTCAGTCTCGGGCCCACCTCTAGCTCTGAATAGTCCACCACGTGGCTGGGGTCTGGAATGTATCGTCGAAGCTGAGATACGTGGAAAACATCATGCACTCCCTCCAACCTAGCTGGAAGCGCTAGTCGGTACGCCACCTCGCCAATCCGTGCTGTCACGTCGAATGGTCCAATGAATCTCGGACTGAGCTTCCCGCCTCTGCCGAACCGAATGACGCCTCTGGTCGGTGAGATCTTCAAGAACACTCTGTCTCCAACCTCGAACTCAAGCGGCCGTCTGCTGCTGTCCGCCCAGTGCTTCTGCCGATCCTGTGCAACTCTGATACGCTCTCGGATCAATCTGACTTTCTCTGCTGAGTCCACCACCATCTCTGGCCCAAGTAAAGCTCTCTCGCCAACGTCGTCCCAGGATAATGGCGTGCGACACCTCCGTCCGTACAGCGCCTCAAATGGAGTCATCTCGATGCTGGCCTGATAACTGTTGTTATAGGCAAACTCCACGAGGTGTAAATGGTCCTCCCACGAACCGCCGAAGTCGAGTGCGCAAACCCGTAGCATGTCCTCCAAAGTCTGAATGGTCCTCTCAGACTGTCCGTCCGTCTGCGGATGATAGGCTGTGCTGAACTTCAACTGTGATCCCAAGCTCTGCTGTAGACTCCTCCAGAAGTGTGATGTGAAGCGGCTGTCTCGATCTGAAACGATGCTAACTGGCACCCCGTGAATCCTCACGATCTGACGCATGTAGAGGTCTGCAAGCTTCTCGGTCGACAGCCCAACCTTGAACGGAATGAAATGAGCGGACTTTGTCAATCTATCCACGATCACCCAAATAGCGTCCTTGCCACTGGGAGTACGCGGCAATCCAGAGACAAAGTCCATAGTAATGTGCTCCCACTTCCATTCCGGAATAGGTAAAGGCTGGAGTAGTCCTGCTGGTCTCTGGCGCTCCGCCTTGACTTGCTGGCACACAAGGCATCTGGAAACAAATCTGGCGACCTCTCTCTTCATCCCATACCACCAAACATACTCACGCAAATCCTTGTACATCTTGGTAGATCCAGGATGTATAGAATATCGTGACTGGTGGGCCTCCTGCATCACTTCCTCCCGCAAGTCCTTGGGCACACACAGCTGACTTCCATGCCTCAAGGATCCGTCCTCTGCAATGATGAAATCGTCGAGCAGACCTAACTCTGTCTGAGCTCTAAGACCTTGGATTCCCTCATCAAGCAACTGGGCCTCCTTGATCTTCTCTAGCAACCCCGACTGTATCTGCATATGCATCATCTGACCTCCATACCCTGGGAGAACAATCTCAATCCCAAGGCTCTCCAGATCCTCCAATAGATGCCGGTCCATGGTGAGATACAAAGCAATAGGATATCGACTGAGAGCATCTGCAACCACATTCGCCTTCCCAGGGTGGTACTGCAGACTAATGTCGAAGTCCTTCATGAGTTCCAGCCATCTGCGCTGCCTCATATTCAGCTCCTTCTGAGTAAAGACATACTTCAGGCTTTTATGGTCCGTGAAGATGTCCACTCTCTCTCCATATAGATAATGCTTCCACAGTTTCAAGGCAAATATGACTGCTGCAAGCTCCAAGTCATGTGTAGGATAATTCTTCTCATGGGGCCTCAACTGTCTAGAAGCATATGCTATAACCTTCTTGTTCTGCTCCAGCACACATCCCAAGCCTTTTCCCTAAGCATCACTGTAGATGACGAATCCTCCTGATCCTGATGGCAAAGCTAGAACTGGTGCAGTCGTCAGTCTTCTCTTCAATTCTTCAAAGGCTGTCTGGCAGGCGTCGCTCCATATGAACTCCTCGTCCTTCCGCGTAAGCTTCGTCATAGGCTCTGCTATCCTGGCGAAGTCCTTCACGAACTTCCTGTAGTATCCTGCAAGACCCAGGAAACTACGAATCTCTGCTACTGACTTGGGAGGTGCCCATGCTTCCACTGCCTCAATCTTCTTGGGATCCACAGAAATCCCCTCTCCAGTCACCACATGCCCTAGAAACTCCACTCTGTCCAAGAAAAACTCACATTTCGAGAGTTTTCCGTACAGCTTCTCCTTCCGCAGAATCTCCAAAACAATCCGCAGATGCTCAACATGCTCCTCCTCCGTCTTGGAATAGATCAGAATGTCGTCAATGAAAACTACGACAAACTTATCCAAATACTTGTGGAAAACCTTATTCATCAGGTTCATAAAAACTGCGGGGGCATTGGTGAGTCCGAACGGCATCACCAGGAACTCATACTGGCCGTATCGGGTGTTGAAGGCTGTCTTCGGAATATCCTGCTCCCGAACCTTCATCTGGTGGTACCCCGATCGAAGATCGATCTTGGAAAAGACCTTCGCTCCACTAAGCTGGTCAAACAGCTCATCAATCCGCGGCAAGGGATATCTATTCTTGATGGTGATATTGTTGAGTGCACGGTAGTCTATGCACATCCTCACCGTCCCATCCTTCTTGGGCACAAAAAGCACCGGTGCTCCCCAGGGTGAAGCACTGGAGCGAATAAATCCTTTGCCCTCAAGCTCATCAATCTGCGCCTTCAACTCCGCAGCCTCCTTCGGGTTGATCTTGTAACAGTGCTGGGACTTCGGTGCTGATCCGGGCACTAGATCAATACTGAACTCCACATCTCGATCTGGCGGCAATCCTGGAAGCTCCTCTGGAAAGACGTCGAGATACTCTGCAATCAGCGGGTGCGGCAACTTCTGGTCTTCTGCAACTGCTCCGAAGTAGACTCCCTCTGGCCTCTCTGCAACTCGTCTGCTGATCTCGAACGGTGGAACTCCTGGCGGGCTGAAGATCACCTTCCCCTCATGGCAGTCGATTACGGCAAACTGCTCGCTCATCCAGTCGATGCCGAGGACTACATCGAATCCAGGCAGTGGCATCACTAGAAGTCGAGCTCGAATCTCTCTCCCAGCAATAGTGATAGGGCATTCCACCATCTCACTTACTGGAACTGATCCGCCTCCTGTCATGATCTGACAGTTCCGCCTAGTGGGCTTGGGTGTGAAGCCGTGTCTATGCAAAAACTCATATGATACGAAGCTATGTGTAGCTCCAGAATCAAATAATGCAATGGCAGGGAAAGAATGTAAAAATATAGAACCTGTGATCACATCTGGCACTGCCTCGTCCTCCTCAACTGCAGCCATGACGTAAGCACGTCCCTGCTGAGCTCCTCCTCTCTGCTGCTGCTGATGCTGTGCAAACCTCTGCTGCTGGGGTGGCAAAGCTCCTCCTCTCTGGGGTGGTGCAGGTAATGCTCTGGGTGGTACAGCCGGTGGTCCTCCTCCTCGTCCTCCTGCTAGTCTGGCTGTAGCCTGTGCGCAGTCCCTCATCTGGTGTGCATCGGATCCGCAGAAGAGGCAAAGTCCCAACCTCTTGCGGCACTCGTCGATATGATGTCCAGGGCGATGGCAATAGGCACAAGGAGTCGCTAGCTGCTGTCTCTGATGCTGATGTGCTGGAGCTCTGGCCTGTCGGTGATGCTGCTGCTGCTGAGGCCTCGTCTGGGTCTGAGTCTGAACCCTCTTCGCTGGTGCCTGGAAACTGCTGCTGGCCACATCCCGGTCCCTCTTCAGCTTGGGGTCCGCCTCCTTCTCAACTGCCTGGGCGATCTTGAGGATGCTAGAGTAGGTAGTCGCCTGGCTAATCGCCACCGCATGTCGCAGCTCCCTGTTGAGACCCTTCTTGAATCTCCATGCTCTGTCCTCTGGCTCTCTAACCAGTCTCTCAGCGAACCTGCTGAGCCTGGTAAACTCCGAAGTGTACTGCACGACCGTCATCGTCCCCTGCTGCAGCGCCTCGAACTGCACCCTCAACTCATCACGCTCCACCTCTGGGAAGAATTTCTCCTTGAACAGTGTTTTGAAAACTGTCCAAGACACCCGGGGCTCCGCCAACTGGGGGTCCTCCCGAATAATCGGACACGAGTCGGACACGCCCAGCCTTCGTCGTTAGACACGACGAAGTAAGCTGTACCAGAACTAGGGAAAATCTAACAAGTCAAGTAAATGAGAAGTAATGTCACAGCATATCTATAAACGATCCCAGAATATTCAAATACATGTCTAAGCATTTTATTATTACATTCATCCAGAAATGTAACTAAAGTCTGACTAAAGTCTCAAAAGCAGGAAAGACAACTAAAAGGAAGATAACTAGGCTTCTGCAGCCTCTATGTCACAAGCAGCTCCAGCTGGCTCAAGGAAAGCAGTATCGTGTCCATAGTATGTGTCACATAAAGCCTCCATCTCACCTATCATAACATATCCAGTCAGGAGCGGAGCAAAGCACAGTTCTAGGTAATGAACAATAACATAATGATATGGAAAATAAATGCTGGAAGAACAGGATAAGAACAAGTATGTAAAGAACATGAAGATCATGAACTACTGCTATAAAGATACATGAAAGATCATGACAATGTAAGATGCAGTAAAGATCACGACTAATATCAAGATCAGGATCAAGAGAACTAATGTAAGAACAATATCCTGAACATGTGTTTATATGTTTGAAATACTACTTAGATATGTGACCGGCTTGGGTAAGATCATGAAAGAACATGAAAGGATCCTGGAAGATCATGTAGGTACGGCTTAGGACCCGCGTGCACTGTGCGAGGCCTAAGCTAAAGATCATGAATAAGTAACCGGGTTTAGTCACATATCTAGAGTATTTCCCCACCCCAAGATACAAGTAAGAACATGAAAGAACAAGCCAGAAAGAACATGAACGTGTCGCAGTGTGTCAGCAATAAAGAACAAGGAAAATGCACTGAACAGAACCATAGAATGTACTTGCCTGGCTCCAGCAATATGGTAGGCAATCTAGCTGGATGTTCTCCTGTTAACAATAGTGATGTACAAGTTGGTTAATAAACTATGCTAGTTGCTTCTATAACTAAATCTTTATCTAGATTCTTCCCAAATAAGTTAGTCTTATTTGGAGGTTCACAAGTACTAGGTTTAATTACTAATTACCCGTTTTCTTTTGGGAAAAACAAATGTTAAACACAACCCTTGGTTTTACGTGTTTAACACTAAGAGTCTCTATAAGTTATATTTCAAAAACTCATTTAGCAATTTGCAATTTATATATAAAAGTGGTTTGTTTATAAACTGGTTTTAACAGTCATAAAGAATTAACTAAACAGCAGTAAAAAGTTAACTAATTGTTTTTAATTACAAAAATTGGTCTTAAGAGGATGTTTCCATCAACTCACAGCAATTGGGAAAATAACATTTTTTATTTAATTGAAAAAAAGGTTTTACAAAAATTATACTACAGACAGTTCTGCCCCAAAGGCAAAGTCCACAGGTCAACCCACAGTCACTCGGCCCAACCCAGAACCAAGGATCAGTTCAGACCCAACTTCTAACCAGCCCAAACATAACTACAACAGCATATAAGCCCGGCCCAACATGGCCCAGCCAAACCAGCCCACCCACAAATAATTACAGTTATCCAGCTATAATTAATAAAATAATATTACAACACAATACTGTATGGCCCAGCCCATACTTCAGCCCACAAAGAATACACAATAAACCCACTGAATAAACACCAACCCGGCCCAACAGATAAAAGCCACAAACTGCCAAAGTCCACCGCCGGTCAGGCCCGAAGTTCAAGCCAGTCACGTCAGGTCAGAAGGTCACATCATCTCCTTGGTGTCCAACACGCACGTCGGACACGGGAAAGAGGACACGGCCACAGCAAGTCCAGCAATGTTCTAGCCACAACTTCGCGCCACTTCGTATCCGACACGAACATTGGATACGAACAGGTAGGTACAGTCCACAGTCCAGTCGGGACAGAAGTCCAACACCAGAAAAATCCCTCAACAACAAATAACAGAAAAGAGAAGAAGAAGTTATCAATTAAAATCTATAAAATATACATGCAGTATCGGACACGAGTGTGTCCGACTGAGATCTCAGTTCATCAAAAAGGAACTAACATCATATCCCAATTATGGCATGCATGCAGTGTCAGACACGAAAGTGTTTAGACACAGGATCTCAGTCCCAAAAAAGAAGGATTTAGAACATCAGATCTATCCCAAAATCCACACAGAAATGGATAAGGAAACTGTCCAAAACAAACCCATCCTTGATCTAACGAACCGAGCAACCTTAGAGTCACCACTGGGTTCGTTAGGTCTAGGCCAACCGACAGCATGCAAAAGGAATAGATCCACTGGATTCCCACAGAAATCACCAACGAAAAACCCACTCTCAACAGATCTGGAACCACTACCAGATCTGTAGAAAACTCCTCAGAAAAATAATAATCACAACCACAGAATATTCACAGATCAAATGATCTCAAAGAATCAACTAAAAACATCACAGATCTAACATGCAACCCAAAATAACCACATGCAAGGGTCGATCTACAAGATCGGACCACAGAAACCCTAGATCCAACGGATCTGAACAGTTAGAACTGTTCGAAGAGAAAGACAACATCATCGATCTCACACAACCACAGAACCCCTAGATCTCGTCACCGATCAAAGGATCTCAGAGTCTAGGCCATAGATCTGCCATAGATCTGACCAACAGTAGAGATTAGGGTTAGGGTTAGGGTTTACCCTCTGGAAGTCGAAGCCAAGCTCGTCGAGGAAGAAGGAAGGAAGAAGACTCGGTCAGAGCAGCGCCTAGGCGTCAAGGAAAGCTCGCCTAGACCCAGCCATCGTCTTCATCGCCAAAGCCATCATCATCGGGGTCGTCGGCTTCAACAGGGACGAAGTCGCCATCAGAATGGAAGTCGCCGCGCTCCCTCAGATCTACGCCACCAGAGTCGCCGTCATCATCAAGGTCGTCGTCATCGTCATCATCATCAGAGTCGCCGTCGAATCGCCGTCGAAGCTGGGAACCCGAGGAGTCGGCGAAGGACTCGAGAAGCTGGTGGAAGACTCGAGAAAAAAGGGGAGAACGAAGAGTCGGCGGAGAGAACGAGAAAGAGGCGGTGGAGAAATGAATGAATGGCCGTTCTCTCCCCACCGAACGGTCGGTTAAATAAAACTTAAATGGCAATTTTACAAAACCCCCCCCCCCCCCGCTACATGGCAATAAGCAAAGAACCCCCTTGCCTTTTCGTATTTGCCCGCAACGAAATTTAAATAGGAAAATTTACAAATAAACCCCTTGCTGTTTCATATTTGCATAATTCATTTAAAAACATTTTTTAAATTAAGAAAAATATATAGAAATTGTTACAACAACTTCCAATTGTAAAATTGTCAAAAATGTAATTCAATAAAAATGTTTCCAAATTAATAATAAGTATAAAAATGAATTCTTAAATTTTATTTAGGAAAACAGGAAAGTGGAGTTACACAAAATTTGCCATCTTTCAAACTTTCTGTGTTTTATGCCCATGGTGGCAGAGTTCTGGCCGAACTCTGCCCCACACAGAGTTCGGGCCGAACCCTGTGTCCCTGGTCACAGAACCTTCATCTCTTCTCATCCACTCATTGATTTGATCCGATGGTCTAGATTTAACCTGCTTGGCAGCTTCTAAACTCCTTAAACCCGAGAATCCACCCTCTCTTTTTATTGTGTTCCTCTTTCACCTTTCTCCAAACTCAAAATTCTCAAACCCTAACCCTAGAAACTCCAATTTTAGGGCTATTTCTCTTCCAAAACTTAAGATGTCAAGCTTTTCAAAGGATCTTTTCTATCTTTTCTCATCTTTGTGAGGTATAATTTTATATTCCTCTCTATTTTCTTTTCAATTATTTTAAATTCTCCATGGCTCCAAGACTCTTTGGAAGAGGCAAGAGAAGGAGTGAAGGTGCATCATATTCCAATCCTCCTCCTCCTTTTGCTCCTCCAATCCATCCACTTTTTAATCAACCACAACCTTATGACCCCAAAACATTCAATGAACAAATTTTTGTGTCATTGGAGGCTTCTAATGAATGGTTTGTCGATTTTCGTTCACGGAGTGTGTATGCGGGTCATCCTATCAATTTCACTATATTTTCGAATTATGATTCATTGTTCCATTATCTTTGTTTAGATGAGTTAGTTTCTACATCATCTATTATCTATTTGAATGCTATCCAAATATTTTATTGTAATCTAACCTTTGACAATACACAAATCTATTCTTGTGTCGTCGGTATCGATATTACTTTTGATGACTTTGAGCTTGCGGAATATCTTGAGATCCCGGAACCCAATACTTGGGAGAAACTTGTTGATGCCCGCAAGTTTCAATTTTCTGATAGATCGTCCCTTGAAAGTTTTAAGGATAATTTGTGTACTCCCAACACTGGTCCACGCAAGCTATGGGCTAAATATCTTAACCCGTATTTATATGAACTTCATCGTATCATTTTCTCTATGATCTTACCCAAAGCGGAATCAACCGATGAAGTATCTTATTTTAAGATTTCTACACTTTATCATCTCCACTTCCATGTCCCTTTTAACCTTCTGTGCACTATGATGGATTGGATGATTAATGCACGGAAGAGACCTCGATCTTTGGTCTACGCCCTCTATTTATTGACAATTTTTTGTGCGTTCCATGTTCCTCTTGAAGAGTGCCAGTTCCTTCCTGTCCCTGTCTATCTGTCTAAGGCACGGTGGCTTCTAGCAGCTGTTGAGTCTCCTGCTGAGTCAGAGCATTTCGAGTCTGATGCTCAGGCTGATCCTTCTTCTCTTGGATAACCTGCGCCCGAGCTACCTGCTACTCTTGAGTCTATTCAGACTATGCTGCATGATCGTTTCTGCTTGGAGGACGATCGCTAGACTCAGATGGACTATCGCACCACCTTACAGATGTCGGCCATCAGCAACACTCTGTATGACATCCAGTACTCCTTGGCCTCTCATCCTACGGTGTCTTGCCCTATGGTACGAGACCCTTCTCGCGAAGGTTATCGTATTGACGATGCCTGGGTCAGAAGGTATTTGGATCCAGATGCGGCGTTTGTTTATCCTCGTCGCTCTGCCAGCGACCCATCCGACTCTGCTGGACCTTCCCATGCTCTATGACAGCCGTGGTCCATTTTTTTTTGATGTTGCTGATGCTTAGGATTTCTTTTATTATGCACTTTATCATTTTCATTCAGTGGTTATATAGTTTAAAACTCTTTGCTTTATACTACTTTATGATTTTATAGCTTCTATTTGGATTATTTACTAGCTGTCTCTTACGTTGGACTTGAGCTTGGTTGTGTGGTTGTATATTTTTACCATAGTTATGTTCTTATGGGGGAGATTCTATTTCATTTTGCTAAATGTCAAAGGGGAAGAAATATGTGATATTTGCTTAACCATTTTCGGATAAATACGTGTGCTATATTGTTTCGACTAGTACTTGTATCAGGACTTCTCTATTTACGGGGGAGCCGAATTATCCATCTACGGAGGAGCTATATATCTATCCAGGTATGAATGTTGCGACACGTAAATATCGCAATTTTGTCAATTATCAAAATAGGGGAGATTGTTAACCCAAACTGGATCTCATTCAACCTAATCTTGATAATTAACAAATCGATATTTGACATGATCCAACTCGACACATACATTGTCATCAAAGCTATAAAACGGACGACTTACACACATCAAGTGAGACAATTATCATCGACGATTGCTCGACGAATACTGCTGGAACTTGTCATCGGTAGTCTATATTTTTACAATTTTATTTGAGTCTAGGCTGTTATACGTTGAGTCGTACTTAGTACTCAACCATAGACTAGATAACCAACAAGCCCCACAAACAAAAAGCCAAACTGCCAAAGCCCATTTAGCCCTATGAGCATTCTGTCTCCAAGGAGGCAGAGTTCGGGCCGAACTCTGCCCCCACACAGAGTTCGGGCCGAACTCTGTCTCCTAATTTCTAGGACCTAATTTTTAGGGATTGCTCATTGCAAGTTATCCAAAGCCATAATTTTTAAATTTTGGATAGAGTTCTGGCCGAACTCTGCCTCCCAGGATTAGTATATATAGGTACCCTTTTCTCCCATTTCAATCCATCCAATCTTCTCATCTCTTCTCTCTTATAGGCTATACATCCCAAAGAGCCATACTCTTCTCATCTACTAGCCACAAAACTTCTGAAGCTGACAGGGTGCTCGGTGCGAATCAATTAGAAGTTTTGTGCAAGAGTCTTAAAGAAGTCACTTGGACAATTTTAAGTTTTGCCTCAGCGATCTTTTCAAGAAGTTCGCCTGCTCTTCTGTGTAAAGGCACGTGGTTGTAAAGCTATTTCACAAATAGTGGATTTCAATCCTTAGCTAGAGTTCTCATGCCTGGACTAGTCCTCCACGAGGGAAACGAGGTTAAAAATTGTTGTGTCTGCGTATACTTTCTGATCTCTATTTAATTTTTGCAATTATACTCTGATTATTTATTTGCTAGTTGGGATTGAATAGAGTTGATTTTTTAATTGATCATTATTGTCACAAGTACTCTATTCACCCCCCTCTGGAGTTGCCTACACGTACTTCAGTTTCTCTGTGAGGCCGGGAATTGAGTGTGTATTTACTTGTAATGTCACTTTCGACCTACGATTTTGTACTCAGAATGGATTAGTTGTGTAGGCACCATGCTAGCATAGATTGTAGAGGAGGCAGAGTTTTGTTTAGTCCGTCAGGAGAGCCAAAGTTCAAGTTTGTCAGAGGGGCAACTGAGCAGAATGATGGCTATATTTGTGGAGCTAGGGTGGAAGAGAAGGAGCTACCGCATCCATTGATAGCAGAGTTCTTGGATGTTTTTCTTGCGGAGTTGTTGGGGATGCCGCCGGACAGGGATGTTAAGTTTGTAGAACCGTTGAGCAACTCTAGATGGGGATAAATTGAGTGTATACGTGTACAGCGAAAATAATAACCAATTAAAAATTAAGCAGATATATATTATGGCAGATAGAAGGCAGTAAATAAAATATGGTAAAGTAAGAGATAAGAGAATCAAACTCAGTGACACAACAATGTATACTGGTTTTCCTCTGAGAGGACTAGTCCAGTCACGAGTACTCTTGTTCGATGTTAATCCACTATGGCACAAGCTCATTGAGAGCTTGTAGTCTCTTACAGTATCGTGTTTGGTGACGAGCGCATGACCGACTCCACAAGTTAATTTTGAAAACTGGAACATTTTCTGAATGCAGTCTTTGATATTACTCTTCAGTACCAAAACTCTAGATTGAACGTAACTGTTATGGGTTTGGCTAAGAGTGGTATAGGCTTGATTTGAAATCTTTTCTCGTAGAAAATATATTAGAATAGATAAAGAAGTGAGTGAATTAGTGATTTAAAATGGTAGAAATTCATATCTATTTATAGTGTTTTTGCAGACCGAATTCGGGCTGAGTACGGATGCATGAATCTCGCATTCGAACGTTGTAGGCAGATATGGTAGAAGACCAAAACAAATATGAAACTGACCTGGTCGAACTCGAGTCGAACTCTGGCCGAACTCAGGCCGAGTTCTGCTTAGGTTAGGTTAGAACTTTTAGATTAAAAACAGTTGGTTTTTGGGCTTTTTGGATACGTGGACTATTTTCGTTTTGGATAAGTAGGCTTTTTAGATAGTGGAATAATAAAAACCTAAGCCAGTACCAATCCTGATCAACCTTATATATATTTTCTAGACTCAATAAAATTAAAAATACAAAAAATATATAAAAGTCTTGACCTTGCTTCCAGTACGATTGGTTCTTGATGATGATGCAATGTATGTACTTTGTAGTAGTAGGATGTTGACGTTCTTCTCATTTGAAACCTGTAATCTTATAACAGTCTGTATATTTTGCGTATCGACCAAAGTTGCCATTGATTATCAAAATCGGGTGTGATCATTAACCAATAGGCCAACAATCTCCCCCATTTTGATATTTGACAAACCTTGATTTTATACCAAAATATAAAAAATATAAATTTGAAATATATACTTGACTTGTTCTAAATAGATCAAGAAATTTTTTTGGTATGGCTGTTTCACCTCCTTTGTCATGTACTCAAAATGTGGCTTCCCCGCAATTTGTGAAGCCAACAATATATAACAAAAAAAGCAGAGTGATATCCAAAAAATAATGATAGGAACGAATAAGCCAGTATCTTAAGTATGATAACATCAGCAGTAGCAGTAAAAAAAGAGAAAATAGACGAAATCAACTAAGATAGCATAAAACCAACTGCAGTTGAAAATGAGTTCAAAGTGTAGATTCAACTAGAACTGAAACAATACAACATACTAAAGATAGTCCAAATTGAGAATAAAAATGTCAGTACGAACGATCATCATCAACCAGAACAAGTCCACAAAATACTAAGTGTAAACACCTTTGAATTTCCAAAATTTTTTAATTGATTTTAAGCATTTTTTATTATGATTATCCTTCTTTTTTATTTAGAAACTTGATCTATGGTTAATAAGGTTTTTAAATTATTTTCAATAAAGTAGGTAACAAAATTTTCTACATGATTTATGAGTAGGTAACACTTACAAAAAAATTAATAAATAAATAATTATTAGAAATTATTTTGGCATTTTTAGAAATTATAAGAAATTTTATTAGATTTCGTATAAAGGTTTAAGTATGTCATGCTATATATATATATAAAATAATCAGTTATAGAATAAGTATGAGGGAAAAAATATATAGAGAGAAAAATGAATTTTGTAAATTAATTAGAAAATTTCTAAATTTTATAGTATTTTAAATGTTTTTAAAAAAGGAAAAAAAGAGAGAAAAAATAAAGAGTAAAAAAAGTGGGAGGGGGGCATGCGGGTACTGTTCACAGAACAACACTCGACCCCGTAAGCCTCCTCTTTCCCGAAGGAGAAGCCTCCCCACCCCATCAAACCCGAGCCTATATACACCTTTGTAAAAAAAACCAACGAAACCCTAGCGCCGATCCCCAACCCCTGAGCCAACGCGCACGCGCCACGCCCTCTATATGCCAGCCGACCATCGGTGGCCGACAGCAGCGCTGCACATGACTGTGCGGCCATGCGTGGGTGGACAGCAACAGTAGTGGCAGTTTCATCATCCTAACTTCGTGGCGATGTCCCCGCCTCTTCGGTCCGTTAATTCGTGAGTCGTTTGCTCAGGTATGTAGACAACTTAACCGACTCCAAATCCTTTAAAATACTTTATTTTAATTCTCTTTGTGCACGTCGAGAATCGAGTTCCAAAACCGAGAAAAATCTCGATTTTCTGTTTATAGAAACTGTCCCAACCACCCATGTTTATGGTCGATTTTTGACCAGCCTATGGCGAATCATAGAAATCTACTTAAACAAAGTTTTAGACAACCTAAATGAGATCAAAACCTATTAATTACTTTATTTTATAACTCATTATATTCTGTTTAAAATTAGGTTGAATTTGGCAAAAATTTTGTTTTTAAAACGTAGAAAAATATCGATAAAGAGTTCATCCCGACAAACCAGATGACTTTGTCGTGAACCAGCCATATCGAAATATGCGTATGGACTTCGTGCACGTGTGGGATTTGACGGAACTCGAATTGGTTGCCTGTGCGCGACGAATTTGATGCATTACCGTTAAATTTTCTCGTATCGGTGATTTTTCAAATTAGCCACTTACTTCATGCACGTTCGTCATCTCGAGACAAAACTTGTGCCATCAGGACCATGTCATTTTTTTGGTCCTGTGTGCCAAGTTTGGTCCGATTCTAAGAAGGTCGACCAGAACACTATTTTGGCGAGCACGCGACCAGATCCAACGGGCAAAATTGTACACGACCCACCGAAATCCAACTTTGGACATAGGGTTGGGTTCGTCTTCTCAAACTGGACCCGTAGACATGTAGTTTGATGACTGTAGAAATCGTAGGTACTGGCACGCTTTTCGGTACAAAGCGGGTCCAACGACGGATATCGTTTTAACCCAAAATTATGATTTTGCCCCTGTGTCCAAAATTGGTCTTTTGGATAGACATTTTCATATCTTTTCTACCAAAAATGTTCGTGATGTTTATTTTAGCATCCGGAGTCGTATGCGGGATTTGGCTTTCATCGCTTCATTTATTTACCGATTCGAGCTTTTGGATACAGTCGTTTTGCACACAATCTCAGGCAAGATACCTTGCCATTATACTATGTTTTTTACTATCATTTTATTTCTATTATTTTATTTAATTTATTCTTATACTGCCTGTTTCTATCACACTTTGCGTCCAAGTCATACTTGGGTGTAAGCGACCGCATTAGTCGTTTTACTGTTTTATTTTCTTCTGCATTGACTTAGAAATAGTTGACCACCGACCGAAGATGAGGTATTGGTATATCTCATATAGCCTTGACACATGCTGTATCACGAGTTGTGAGTCACATGTAGGATGCAGACTCGCGTAGTCGGCTGGCCACCGATACGTATGGGCCGTGCGACGGTTAGCGAATAACTGCCAATAGAATTGCATGACTAGTGGACTTGGCAGTTATTAGAGGTTTATGTATGTTATGGAGATGACATAAATAGGCATTGGGTGGGAAGACCAACTCCTTGACGTATGGGCCACATATGCACTTGCCATTGTAACCTGAATCTCCGCCGGAGACGCAGGTTCACCCTACTATTACTGATTCGGTCTGACATTCATGGAACGTTACGGACGTATTCTGTTACTGATTCCCTCTAATGTTCACGGAACGTTACGGACGTATTCTATTACTGATTCCCTCTGGCGTTCACGGAACATTATGGACGTAAGCACCTAGTTCCTAAAGAAAAGGGACGATGCCAATATAGTCAGAGTGCCCATATGTTGGAGGTTGTTCTTAATTGTATAATCACTATAGAACAGTTAGGAACCTATTACATGCATATTTACTTTATCTTACAGTTTATATGATATGTTGTTTCTTGTATCTTGTTTCGTCCCTTGAGGACCTGGTGAATTCTCCATGTGTGTGCTTTTATGATTTTTTGCAGGTGTTCTATCCAAGGCCGTAATCTTCTCCATTCTTTCGAAGAGGATTGCTCTTGGGTCGTCTTGTTACTCTCACAAATTCTTTCCTTGTATTTCTTTCTTCCCATTTTAAATGGTAGGTAGTGGATTTGTCTTCGTCCAACGTTATGTACAAAAGGACAAATTCAAAGTTGATTTTATGTTATCATTATTTTTTTATTTTTGGATGAGATTAGTTGTCATGGTTTACATCATTTTATAGCTTATGTATATTTATTATACGGCTGGCATATCTACGTTCCTAGTCCTTCGTATTTTGGGACTGGGGCGTTATATATTTTTGTGGTGGCCCATGCAGGTCGAGTTTACCGTTTCAGTTACGTTACTGTACCGAACGGACCTGCATATAGGATTAGAGTCTAGGATCTCATCCACAAGCTTGACCTCCTTCCTTGAATTTTATTTTTAAACTCTCATTTGACTGCCTTGATTGTCTCTTGTTTGATCCCTTCTACCGTAAAACTTTTTTTTTTTGTGCTTGATAGAGAGGTTAGGAAGATGACTCATACTAGGTATACATGTTCCATTGCTTAATCACTCTATTAGTTGAACCCATATAAATTGGGCATAATGACTCATGACCTATTAATCTCTTTGACCTTACGACCCATTAGGGAGGATGCAAATACATAGACTATAGGGTTTTGAAGCCCCTAACTCACTGATCGACCAAGGCCGTAGACAAGAAGATAATAGGTCAACTATAGAGGACGAACACCGGACGAGTCTTAGAGTTTGATGAACTTGAACTACTTGTGCTTTCTTTCAATCATAATCTTGCGTACAATAATTTTGGACCATCTTGACTAATGCTGCTACTATAGCCCAGTTTTGTAAGTTTACTCCTTATCGAGCTTGTTCATGACATGTTTATTGGGCACGTCCACTAACATATTATCTACTTAGAATAGGTGTATTATGGTTGGATCAACCTTAATGCACTTGGTTCGCTCTTCATATGATTATCCCGCGTTGATTGAGTTATAGATGCCTCTGGGATCTCATCCGCCCCTGCCTTGATAACTCCCCTTGAAATTAATCAATCGTCTTTCCAACCCCGTATTTGCATTCGATCTCTCCCTTGAACTACTTATTGTTTTTCTGCCTTTACTTATTTCAGAATAGCAAATGCTTGTATCTGAAGGAAGATAGACACAGAATGCCCTCTTAGTTTGCCATACCACCTATGGCCATGAAAGTTATATACCCAATCGTTTTCCATCTATTTAAAATCGGAGAACGATCTTCAAACTTGATTCATATTTACCATATCTCATTTCCTATTACATCGTGTGGTATCTTTTTATAATCGAGAGTCGAGACACAATATTACGACTTTGAAATTATTTCTACCCTCGTTAATCCTAAAACTGTATCTTAGTTTTAATTTCGAGAAATAAATTTTTGTAGTGAATAGATTGTAAGCCTTCTAAATTTTAGGAGTTACTAGGTTTATCGATTGATTAGGATAAGTTGGTTTCCATTAGGATGATAAATTAGTGACTTATAAACACCCACTTTTTATTTAGATCATTTGGTGTCCTAGACCGTGCCATTGATATTCGTTTCGCGAATACGGCTGTTACCTTCCAACAAATTTCACATGCGAGACCTAGACGAGTCCACCTTCATATAGGCATATCATATCCCACTCAAACGCGTCCCCTTGTACTCTATTTTTAGGATGCGACTTTTATGTCAAAAAGGCTAACTATAACCCTTACCATAATACCGATGAACTTCCTGACTTCAATTGGGGGCCCATCTTCGATCCAAACCTTTCAACCCAGTATATGGTTAGGATCTACTTGAAGTCCATTACGCACGTATCACGACCCGCACCCAGTGTAGGGGCACGAGAAGTGGGTACGTCCAGCCTACGCCGCAGTGTCGGCGGTAGAACGCTGTCCTAGGTCACATACATCTAACAATTATAAGGTACCTGTACAGTATATACACTCTAAACGGTGGACAATACAGATGTACAACTCAATCACAACTAAGGTAGAAGTACGATAAGATAGATAGATAGATAATGAAAATCATCAAATGAGATACAAATAGGAGAAGAAGTCTAAGTGTCTATGATAACATCTCCACAAACATCCAGAATAATAACAAGATCCCAAATATAAACATAAATGTATCCAAATGAGACAAGATATCAAAATAAGGTAGAAGTCTAAGCTAACTAGCCTAAACTATAGGGGTGACATCCTCTACTGCTGATGCACCCTGCTGAAGGTCCAAGTCGCAGGTGTCATCTATGGTAGCTCCATAATAGGTACGGCAAAGGTTCTCATCATCCTCTGTAATATTTTTAACAGGTCCAGTCAGGACATGAACGAGCACAAAATCTCAACAGTTCATATCAAGGCAGGAAGATAGAGCATGCAATTGAGTAAAATACATGAAATGCTGAAAGAAAATACATGTAGTAAAAAAGAGAGAATTGTAATGTAAATAGCTACTATAAGTAGAGAACTAACAGCGACTAGTGATGTAGAGTACAAGATAGACATGTTAACGGCTTGAATTTGTCCATGATTACACTAAAGAGTTTGTACAATGACTACTTTAGAATTGTTCACATGACTGCTTCTACTCCCCCGTACCCCAATCAATACACAAGGATCCAGACGAGTTATTTTATTATACAATATTTCACATGAGGGCCCATAAATGGGTGCACATGAAGGTATACATGAGGGGCTGTGAACATGAGAGTACATGAATCACAAGAGTATACATGAATAGTGAAAGCACAGGAGTACATGATGAAAGTGAAACGCACATGACATGATATACCCGATGCTCCCAAGGGGGATAACATCTCAATGTAAAGATCCATATAGTACTAATCCATGTTAACAACGTGACAACATCAAGTAAAGTAATCTAGAGCAAGAATATAAATCCTAACAAGTATAAAATGATCAGAGAATGTACTCGCCTGATATCCTAAGTATCTGGTAAGTGTAGATGTTCAGACAAAGTAGATGAGTCCTATTTAGAGCAACACATGTCACAACATGTCCAGAATGGTAATATTGAACTTCACAATGCATTCTATATAATTTCTAGGTCATTCTAGACTAAAGTCAACAATTGGTCAACTCTGGGTCAAACCAAGTCAATATCTAGTCAACTAGGTCAATCTTAGTCAACCAAGCCATACTAGGTCCAAGCCTAGTCCAACAAGTCTTACTAAGCCTAACCAAGCCTAGGCTAGCACTCAAGCACAAACACAAGGCCAACTCAAGCATCACACACAAATACAATATATATATAACACACAAGGTATATATATAATACACATATATGGCTATTGCCTATTTTACAAGGCAAGGTACAAAGTCACATATGCATAAAAGGGGGGTGAGTGACACATGAATGTGAATATGGCATATGGCTTAGCATAATCAGACAAGGGGGTTAATGTGTGTGTCGTGTCAAGAACATGATATGAGTATCAATAGTGAAGTGTCAAGTGTCAACAAGTGTCAAAGTAAAGGATGTATGTATATGAATGTAAATGTGTGTAGAGGGTATATAGTATAGTGTTTTGTCAACATATGAAGAGTGTGTAAAAAAGTGGTGTGTGTGTCCTGTACTGGACAGCAGGGTGTGTGTATATATGTGCATAAATGTATATAGTAGTGTGTTCCAGTCATGTACATGTGTGTATACAAATAGGGGGTTCAGTTGTGTGGACATTGAGTTAGTGTGTGTGTGTGTGTGTGTGTGTGTGTGTGTGTGTGTGTGTGTGTGTGTGTGTGTTTATGAACAGTAGATTAGAGTGTGCGTGTGTGTGTGTGTGTGTGTGTGTGTGTGTGTGTGTGTGTTTGTGACAGTAGATTAGAGTGTGTGTATGTTTGTGTACAGTGACATCAGGTGAGAGTGTGTGTACAGTGACAATAGGTTAGAGAGTGTGTGTGTGTGTGTGTGTACAGTGATAGCAGGTTAGAGTGTGTGTGTGTGTATCCAGATAGAGAGTGATATGGTGAGGGGTGTATGTGTGTGTGTTTCAGTCAAATGTGTGTGTATTAAGGGTGTGACAGTGAGAGTGAAAGAGTGAGAGCGTGTGTGTGTGAGAGTGAAACGAGTGTGTGTCACATAGGACAGTTTTTAAGGTTCCATTTAATCTCAGTTTAGATATTAATAAAACTCAAATTTCAATCATCAAATCCAACCACATTTGAATAACATATGTTAAGTTCATTTCAGTTTTCAGGTTATACTCATTTCTCAGTTTACAAACAGAGAACAACACTCGGTCTCATTAAACCCAAATTCCAGTTTTGTATATCGATAGTAACCATGTTAATGTATACATATATATATATATATTATATATATATATATTTATATATATATATATATATATATATATATATATATATAAACAACATTTTGAAATCTGGAATCACATGGGTATTAAGAATCAAAACCTACTAATAAATTAAATTAAAAACTTAAAAAATCAGGAATCTTATTTCAGCAAACAACCTACTGATACATGCAGATATTTATCAAAATACATTCGAAAACATGGGGGAAAACATTTGTATACAAGTGTCAACATGTTAGTGATCTCTGTGTCCAGTGTGTGTCCATATTGTGTCCTAAAAACAGTATCAAAATAACAGAAATCAAGTGATAGTGCACAGTGCAAAAGTAAGTGTTGTGCTGAGATGTCGAAAGCAATTGGACACGACATATGAGTCCTCGTGTCTCGTGGTCATGTCCTAAGGTAGACTAGGTCTAGGTGAACGTGTCCAATATATAGCCTGTCTCGTGTTCAAGTGCATCGTGTCGTGTGATGCAAACACGTATCAGTCGAAAAAAATCGACAGGCCGGTACAGTGAGAAATTAGTGCGATCAAGATTTCTCTCGATCCACTGGACGAGGTCGACTCAAACTTTGTGTACGTGCTGTCATTGCTTGCCCGCACCCACACACCAAATTTTAGGTGTCGAGGTGTCGTGTCGTGTCCGCTAGGACACGCGAGTAGAAGGGCACCGAACACACTGCTCGTGTTGCATGTCCATGTCAATTTTGGATACGGACACGATACGAATGTATGCTCAGACCTCACGAAAATGATACATATCTATAGATCTACAATTTTGTAAAATTAGTTTTTGAAAATAGCAACAAAGACTTCATTGAGGTATTTCGTCGAACACCTATGCACACACACTGATACGTGTCCGATACAGACACCAAATCAATACGAATTTTTACTAGGGGATACCTAGATGGATGCATCTATGGAAAGAAATCAGGATTTAGAGGTGATTTGAAGGGATTACCTATAGAGAGCCAATCTCCAAGAAAAAGTACCAAATTGTGAAGTCCCCTCTCTCAAGCAATATCCAAATGAGCTCCCCTCCTTGCCAGCTAGCCTCCTTTAACCTCTATTCCAGATTTAGAACCAATTGCAAAATATTGGGATCAATTTGGTGGAGGAATGGTGAGATTTGACAATTTGGGGAAGAAATTAGGGTTTCTAAAAGGGGGTGTTCAAAAGAGGCAAGTGGTCATGTAGAGATATTATATAGGCTGAAATTAGGTCACTCTTGGGCTATTGTGGCTGGCCATGTAGAGAATTAGGGTTAGGGTTTCATATGAATGGGCTTTCGGCCAAGATCATTAGCTAACTAGCTCAACCTCTTAGCCAAAAGTCCAATGCACTAATCACTCAATCTCTCTATGAAACTTAGCCATACTCAAGTCAACTAAGACCAATTTAAGTTAGATTGGTGTCCCACACCATTCTACCATGCCAACTAAGTCACCAAAGTCAAAGTCAAACTCTAGACTAGTCTCTAAAGTCACAACTAGCAAAAGTCCAAATCACAACACCAATGCAATAAATAATTCACAAAAAATCAAAATGACTAAAATACCCTTGGGCAAAAATGTAGAAATGAATTATCCTAATCATATGGTTAGGTTTCCATGGTCATGGTTAGCCTCTAGGTCAAGTAGTATTTAGGGTTTCACTAGCAAAACACCAAAATCACAAATCATCAATTAACATAGTTTTAAAAGAATTACAAATTACCAAAAATTATAACATGATTTAAATCTCATTATTAAAAGACTAAAATTACAAAAGTTCAAAATTACCCTCATTTAGAAAAGCGGGTGTTACAGCACATGTCACTAGTGTGCCACTCAATTGGGTCCCTTTGTGCTACTTAAACACAAAAGTCATGGAAGGTGCATTTTTAGGCTTAAGGAACCTAGTTAACCAACCCGATTAGAAATTAGCCAAACCACTTGAGTTGGAACATATTCTAGGTTACCTTAACCAAATAGAAAAGATCCAGATTGATTTTATGCGATCTTGTCCTCCCAATATGGATTAAAACCCAAGATTCATTCATTCAAAAATTGATGTCCAATTAGGGAACCTATTAAAACCCAGTTAAACCCATCCATGCATATAACCATTGTTGGACTACAAAACCCAACTTTGTGAAATAGATCCCTACACCTATCATGTAGTCCTCATCTCTTGGTCCACTAATCCCCCCTCCATAAATCCCTTAACCACATCTCCTCGTAGCCTATGATATGCTATGACTGGAATCCTGTTGTACCAACTTGTTAGTGGTTATACTTGAACAAGACCATTCTTATTGCCTGGATGAAACATGGTCAATATATGAGCAATGTTAACTAAGTAATACCTAGGCTTTCTTTTGAGTTCGTGACTACGATCAGAATACCTCGTACCGTCATACATCTCCTTGAAATATGATCTTCTTGGAAGTCCTACTATTATGCATTCTATGATTGGCCAATTTCTATGAGTGGTGTAGAACTTTTAACTTATTGTACTCTAACTCTTAGAATGTGATGCCATTCGTAACTGCCCTTTCATCTACTTGAAAGTTGTGACACGATCTTCGTATTGCATTTTATACCCCTTTGCTCGTGCGTTTAGATAACTACGATAAAAGATTGCAACCTTAATTCTTCAAGTCCATTCTATCATAGAATCGTTTTTCTTGTTTAAATCGAGAATAAAATTTTCAGGTGTATAGATTCCAATCCTCTCCAAGAACGTAGTGTTTCTTTCGTTAGCAAATGACTGGGACAGATTGGTTCCAACTGAACTAATAAAACAATGGTTCATAATGCCCACTCCTATCCATATCATTTGATACCCTAGACCATGACTTTGATATTAGGAGCACAATACTGGCATTTTTCTTCCATCAAATTTCACACCAACGAACTAAACCAGTCAAGCTACCCATATGACATACATGTCCCACACAAACACACCTTCCTGGGCTCCATTTCAATTACGCCACACGTATGACATACTTTCCTTAGAATAAATCATAAATAACTATTTTCATTCTATTTGATTTTAACCATGCAATATTGACCCATTCCCTTTAAACAAACTAGATCCCATGAGCCATGCAAGACACATCACACCTATGACATATGCTTTTACCCAAGCAAGCACATGCCCTATACAATACCAAACACCAACCCGTACACACTAGTACTTCTGACCTAAAGATTTCAGACCCTTACCTAGGCATAGTCCATAAGCAAGGTTTCTGCACTCGTTATAGACTACCGACTTTTGACCCATGAAAATTTTCTTTCCCTGAACTCTTCATTCTAATCTCTCAGTTACCCATGTTTGGCGAAGAGTAAAATCCTCTGCTGGCACGTTATAGTTATAATAGAACAAGAGATTTCTACCACCTTGTTGAAAGCATTACCGATAAGGGCGATGTTAGCTGGTAATAATCCTCATATTGAAGTTATTGACCAAGAACGCCATGACACTATCTAGGCTCACTTAGAATTCGAGATTGCGGACATGAGTGTCAATATTCTCATTTTTCTCCTTAGAAGTTGATTTTCTAAAAGTTTTGTAACGACAATTTTCACGGTTAGCCAACTTCAATAAGTTGGGTAGAGTCTTGAATAAAGAATACCCCATCTTGTAGAATACGATGTCAATTTGGATTCCTGTGATAACCACCTCCTCCATCGTTTCGAAAATCTAGTTACGATTTGACGTATTTACTCTTCCTTCGTATTAATCTTGTCGTACATTGAAATTAAGATTTATTTTTAATTTTGAGGATAAAATTTTTATATGTTGGGTAGGATGTAAACCCTCTTGAATTTCCAAAATTTTTAAATTGATTTTAAGTATTTTTTTATTATGATTATCCCTCTTTTTTTAACTTAGAAACCATGTATATGGTTAATAAAGTTTTTAAATTATTTTCAATAAAATAGGTAACAAACTTTTCTACATGATTTATGAGTAGGTAAAACTTACAAAAATAAAATAAAATAAATAATTATTAGAAATTATTTTGGCATTTTTAGAAATTATGAAAAAATTTATTAGATTTTGTATAAAGGTTTAAGTATGTCATGCTATATATATAAAATAATCAGTTATAAAATAAGTTTGAGAAAAAATATAGAAAAAAAAATAAATTTTGTAAATTAATTAGAATTTTTATAATTTTTATAGTATTTTAAATGTTTTAAAAAATAAAAAAAGGAAAGAAAAAAGAGAGAAACAAAGAGTAAAAAAAATGGGGGGGGGGGGCATGCGGGTACTGTTCACAGAATAGCACCCGAGCTCAAAAACCTCCTCTTTTCCGAAGGAGAAGCCTCCCCACCCCATCAAACCCGAGCCTATATACACCTTTGTAAAAAAAAAAAACCAACGAAACCATAACGTCGATCCCCAACCCCTGGGCCAATGCGCGCGCGCCACCCCCTCCGCACGACGGCCAGCGACCGGCTACCAACAGCAGCGCTGTGCACGACTATGCACGACCACGCATGGAAGCACAATAGCAGTAGTAGTAGTTTCATCGTTCTAACTTCGCGACGATGTCTCCGCCTCTTCGGTCGATCAATTTGTGCACCGTTTGCTCTGGTATGGAGACAACTTAACCGACTCTAAATCCCTTAAAATAGTTTACTTTAATTTTCTTTGTGCACGTCGAGAATCGAGTTCCAAAACTGAGAAAAATCTTAATTTTCTGGATTATAGAAACTGTCCCAACCACCCATGTTTGCGGCCGATTTGTGACCATCCTATGGCAAATCTTAGAAATCTAGTTGAAAAAAGTTTTAGACATCCTAAACGAGATCAAAATCTATTAATTACTTTATTTTATAACTCATTATATTCTGTTTAAAATTATGTTGAATTTGGCAACAAATCTGTTTTTAAAATATAAAAAAACCTCGATACGGTCCGTCCCGACAAACCGGATGACTTGGTCATGAACCAGTAGCATTGAAAGGTGCGTATGGACTTCGTGCACGTGTAGGATTTGACGAAACTCGAATTGGTTGCGTATGCGCGATGAATTTGATGCGTATCTGTCAAATTTTCCAATATTGATGATTTTCCAAATTAGCCCATTACTTCATGCATTTTCTTCATCTCGAGATGAAACTTGTGCCATCAGGACTGTGTCATTTTTTTGGTCATGTATGCTAAGTTTCGTCCAATTCTGAGATGGTCGATCGAAACACTATTTTGGCGGGCCCGCGACCCGTTCAAACGGGCAAAATTGTACACGGCCCACCGAAATCTAACTTTGGACATACAATTGGGTTCGTCTCCTCAAACTGGACCCGTAGACATGTAGTTTAATGACTTTAGAAATCGTAGGTACTGGCACGCTTTTTGGTGCAAAGCGGGTCCAACAACGGACATCGTTTTAATCCGAAATTACGATTTTGCCCCTGTGTCCAGAATTAGACTTTTAGATAGGCATTT
The DNA here is from genome assembly GCA_029216955.1 of Iris pallida. Classification (NCBI taxonomy): domain Eukaryota; kingdom Viridiplantae; phylum Streptophyta; class Magnoliopsida; order Asparagales; family Iridaceae; genus Iris; species Iris pallida. The sequence goes on from JANAVB010026797.1 coordinate 126,493, forward strand.
TTAGACATATATTTTACACCAAAAATGCTCGTGATATTTTTTTCAACATCCAGAGTCGTTTGCGGGATTTGGCTTTCATCGCTTCATTTATCTACCGATTCGAGCTATTGGATACAGTCGTTTTGCACACAACCTCAGGCAAGATACCTTTGCCATTATACTCTATTATTTACTAACATTTTATTTCTATTATTTTATTTATTTTATTCTTATACTGCCAGTCTTTATCACACTCTGCGTCCAAGTCATACTTGGGTGCAAGCGACTACATTAATCATTTTACTGTTTTATTTTCTTCTGCATTGACTTAGCACTAGTTGACCACCCACTGAAGATGAGGGATTGGTATATCTCATATGGTCTTGACACATGTTGTATCATGAGTTGTGAGTCACATGTAGGATGCGGACTCACGTAGTTGACTGTCCACCGATACTTATGAGACTTGCGACGGTTAGCGAATAACTGCCAATAGAATTGCATGAGTAGTAGACTTGGCAGTTATTAGATGTTCATGTATGATATGGAGATGACATAAATAGGCTTTGGATGGAAAGAACAACTCCTTGACGTATGGGCCACATATGCACTTTTCATTGTAACCTGAAGCTCCGCTGGAGACGCACGTTCACCCTACTATTACTGATTCCCTCTGACGTTCACGGAACATTACAGACATATTCTATTACTGATTCCCTCTGCCATTCATGAAATGTTTCGGACGTATTCTATTACTGGTTCCCTCTGACATTCACGGAATGTTATGAACGTAGGTACCTGGTTCCAAAAGATAAGGGACGATACCAATATAGCCAGAGTGTCTATATGTTGGAGGTTGTTTTTAATTGCATAATCACTATAGAACGGTTAGGCACCCTATTGCATGCATCTTTACTTTATCTTACAGTTTATATGACAAGTTGTTTATTGTATCTTGTTACGTCCCTCTGAGGACCTAGTGAATTCTCCAGGTGTGTGCTTTTATGATTTTTCGTCGGTTTTCTAGCCAAGGCTGTGATCTTCTCCATTCTTTAGAAGAGGATTGCTCTTGGGTCGTCTTTCTACTTTCATAAATTCTTTCCTTGTATTTCTTTCTTCCTATTTTAAATGGTTGGTAGTGGATTTGTCTCCGCCCAATATTATGTACAGAAGGACAAATTCAAAGTTGATTTATGCTATTATTATTCTTTTATTTGTGGATGAGATTAGTTATCATGGTTTACTGTATTTTACAGCTTACGTATATTTATTATACAGCTGGCATGTCTACGTTCCTATTCCTTCGTATTTTGGGACTGGGTGTTACACTAAGCCAAAAACTAAATCACATATCAGCATCATCACCAGGGGATCAGCAGGAGACTAGGGATCAATAAAAGCTGTCGTCGGAGTTAGATTAGTAGGATGATGTACCAAAGTCCACTGAATGCCAGCTATACCATTTATTAAGACCTGGGCCTGAGAAATGTGGCAGTACTCAGCGTCGGTAAAAAGAGTCATATAGGTCTCATGGCGCTGTCCCTAGAGAGTGATAAATGCATCGAACCTCTGAAAGAGCTTGCCAAAGTAATGGCCTAGAGCGGCAGGGGCTGGAGCATCTGCTGGAGCTGCGGCTGGATCAAGTGTAGGGGTTAGAACACCACCGGGTGAAAGTGGAGGCTGGGAGTACTTCCTAGATCTAGACAGCTCGTAAGGTAACCCAGAGACATGACATATATCTAAATCAATGGCGAACATCTGGAAGATTACCGCTAGATGCATAAGGTAGAGAAGGTTGCGGCCTGCCCTCCGACAACTGATCATACCAGCTATCATGGTCTTATAAACAGAAAAAGTGACTCCAAAATGAATGTTGTTACAAACCAGACAACTCTAAGAAGGTGATCTCATTAGTGGATCCTGTCTTAGGTTGCAAAGAAGAATAAATGATACGATGGAGTTCAAAGAAGTATTGGTTGAGGTGACGTATGAACAACCTTATCTGAAGAACTGGACTAGGATGACACAATGCTGCCTTTAACCACTCAAGTGTCATGTCATGAGGGAATTGAATTTTTTTTGATATCGACTAAAGCGTCCCCATTATTAGACATGAAAATACTCGCTCAAGTTTGTAGAGTTAAATTCAAGTTTTTTTCAACTGACCCAAGAATAAATATTGCCATTTGCTTCTTGCAAATTGCAATAAAACATCCGTACAACATTTTCTTAGATTTGTCTCATAATCTCTAAAAAGTCTCGAAGCGCTAGATTTTTAAAGGTTATAGTATATTATGAGAGTACGGTAAAATTAATCAATTTTTCGAGGAAAATTTCCTGGTATCGAAATTGATTAAACCAATAGAGTAAAATCTCGGATGACGAAAATAGGTTGGTGTCAAAATCCTCATCTTCATCGGGACGAGCGAGACTGAACACGTTAAAAGGTACATACTCTAAAGTAGAGGATGATGCAGTATCTCTTTTCTTTCTCTTGAAAAGCTTAGGCGCCATGGAATTGAAATAGGAGAAAAGAGAGAGATATACCTCAAAGAAGCTAGAAAATGAGTAGAGAATGACTTTCTAGAGCCGATAGATCCGAGGAGAAAGAGTTTTAAAGCTTTAAAAGGGGGTTCCCAAAAACTAGGGTTAGGGTTTGAAGTTTTCGGGCGGCCGTGTATTTGAGGGAGAAGAAGAAAAGAAGATAAAAGGGGTGCTGGAAATGTTGTTTAAAAAAGTGTCCCCACAGAGTTTGGTCTGAACTCGGTTAGAACTCGGTCCGAGTTCGGTCCGAGTTTCGTCACTCAATTTTCAATACATTTATGTGCAATGAATTATAAAAAAACTGAGTAACTTGTAAGTCTTTGATTTAATTAATGTTCATCACTTTGGATTAGCTGTAGGGGCCAGATCCCAGCTAGAGCTAGTCCGAAGACTAATGTACCGTGTTACTTCAGACTATTTATGTATGTATGACAGAAGGGCCCTTTCGACATTTACCCAAAATAATTTGAATTAATAAACATTAGAATATCAAGTTTTAAGTATTTTTATTAATCATAACGTATTATGACTCTAAAAATTCAAGTATGCCTAAATCTCGACGCAGATAATTGAATCGATCTTCAGCTAGTGTTTATGTGAAAATGTCTGCTAGTTGATGATCCGTGTCAATAAATTCTAAGCTAATATCTCTGTGTTGTTGGTGATCACACAAGAAAGGATGACGTATTTCTATGTGCTTTGTGCGTGAGTGACATACTAGGTTCTTAGTCAAGTTGATAGTGCTAGTGTTGTCATAATAAATAGAAATTTTTGTGTAGTCCAGATTATAGTCTTCTAGGCTTTGCTTCATCCACAAAATTTGTGCACAACAATGTCCTACGGCAATATACTCAACATCAGTGGTTGATAATGCTATAGAGTTTTGCTTCTTGCTAAACTTAGAGACTAAAGCTTTTCCTAGAAAATGATACGAACCGCTGGTACTTTTACGGTCTACTTTGCATCTAGCAAAATTAGCATCTGAATAACCTATCAGGTCAAAAAATATGGTTTTGGAATACCATAAGCCAATTATAGAAGTTCCTTTAAGGTATCGGAAGATAGTTTAATGGCGCATAGGTGTGATTCCTTAGTATTAGCTTGATATCTTGCACAAATGCAAATACTAAATATGATATCAGGGTGACTAGCAGTTAATAAAGTAAACTACCAATCATACCTTGATACTTATACTAGTCGACTGGTTTGCCACTTTTATTAATGTCAAGTATTGTTGATGTAGCCATTAGCGTGCCAATAGACTTTACATTGTCGAAGTCATACTTCTTCAGTAAATCATTCGTGTACTTGGCTTGATTGATGAATGTTCCTTACGAGTGCTGTTTGATCTAAAGTTCTCAAAAGTAGTTTAGCTCTCTCATCATACTCATTTCAAACTCACTCTGCATATACTTAGCAAAATTTTAACAAAATATTTCATTAGTAGAACAAAAAATAATGTCGTCTACGTAGATTTGCACAATTAAAATACTATCAACTAAAGATTTGATAAATAAAGTTGTATCAACTCTTCCTTTTAAAAAACTATTTTCAAGTAGGAAAGCACTTAGGCATTCATACCAAGCACGTGGTGCTTGTTTGAGACCATAAAGATCTTTTCTAAGCTTGAAAACATGATCATGTTTTTGAAAATCTTCAAAACTAGGGGTTGTTTCACAAAAACTTATTCCTTCAAAAATCTGTTTAAAAATGCACTTTTCACATCCATTTGAAAAAGTTTAAAATTATGAAAATATACTAATGCACAAAATATGCAAATGGCTTCTAGTCTAGCAACAGGAGCATATGTCTCATCATAATCAATCCCTTCTTCTTAATTATAACTTTGTGCTACTAGACATACTTTGTTGCATAGAACTTATCCATTCTTACTAACTTTATTTTGGAACACCCATTTGGTACCAATTATCAATTGACCAATAGGTTTAGGAACAAGCTTCCAAACTTGCATTCTCTCAAATTAATTAAGTTATTCTTACATGGCATTAATCCAAAATTTATCATTAAAAGCATCTGCTACTGTCTTAGGTTTTACTTGAAAAATAAATGCTACATTTGCTGCTACATCTCTAGTAGAAGAATGTGTACTTACGCCTTTGGATACATCATCTATTACGAGTGTCTCCGGATGGTCTGACATGAATTTTATCCTTTTCTATAGATTTTCCAGATAGCTTTCGTTGGTAGTAGTATCTTCTAATATTTTGGATTTTTTTGCACATCCTCATCGCCATGTCGCTAGATCTCTGACCATTGAGCTCATCAAAATTAACGTTAACAGATTCTTCAACAATTATAGATCTTTTATTAAAAATTCTACATCCTTTACTCTTGGCAGCATACTTGAGAAATATTTCTTCGTCTACTTTCGAGTCAAACTTATCCAAGTTATCCTTGGTGTTCGTCTAAATATTCCTATTTCTTGTTATTATTGTGAATCCAAATTATATTTTGAGTCATAAAATTATTTTTCAAAACTAATAGTTATAATTTTGGATAAATTTATAGTATTTAATATAATGCACATGCTATATTATTGATCATGATTAGTGGTTAGCCATTAGTTAGAATATTTGTTAGTGACCCTAGTGGACCTAATTAGTGAGATTAGATAATCATTAAACCATCTTATTAAGTTTAAGATTTGTCTCTATTTACACTATCTAGTCATTTGGAATTAGGCTAAAAATCTAATTAGAAGAAGGCCCTTTTGTTTAGAACTTGTCATGACAAGTTAGAAAGGGCTTCTTGGACTTTCCCCCTAACCAAACCCTAACCAAAAATCCTAACCAAAAACCCTAATCCTATGGCCAGCCAACCCTAGCCTATTTCCTATAAGAAGAACAACTTCTTATTCTTCTTCTTCCTCCTTCCATTTTATTTCTAGCCCTAACTTAGAAGTTTTTCCCAAAATTCCTCCTACACCCAAATTGTCTCCAAATCAGCCAAAATTGGTCTTATTCTCTTCCCCTTGGAGAGGAGAAGGCCCTAAAAGCAAGCTTGGAGGGATTGGAGCACTTAGAGCTTGAAGAACTTTTGGATCTTGGGATTTGTTTATTGGAAATCCATCTCCCAATTGGTATATACAATTTAAACCCTTTAATTTCCATCAAATTATTTTAGAGGCATTCATTAGGGACCCCCATGCATTAGGGTTGCTATTAAAGAGGAGTTTAGACTCTTCTCTTTCTATTTGAGGAATTCCCCTTTCGAATTTGGCTCAAATTGGAGGAAAATCTGAGAATAGAGATTTTAGGATTTGTAAATTGGTTTTTATACTACCAAAATATCTTATATTAGCGATGCCAAACGATGTCGCTAAACAACAATAAAACGTCACTAACTGAAAACAGCGACGTTTTCAGCTTTAGGGCATGTCGCGTTATTCATGGTCGCTATTAGCAAAAACATAGCTATTCGTCGCATAGCGTTGTAGATCGACGATGCACTACGTCGCTAGCATGAGCGACATTTACCGACAACAACGTTGCTAATTAGCGACGTAACCTTTCGTTGCTGATTGTCGCTGTCCGTTTAGATTTTAGCGATGTTAAATTATTGATTAGCGATATTGTCCGACTCCATATCTGAGAATTTTTTGGTTGCCACATCATCATTTTTGTGACGTTTAGCGACGTTACGATACTTGAATACCGACGTCCGGATACTATATTAGCTGACCTGTACAGTTTTCCACGTCAACGCATCTGCGATGATTAGCGACGTTTGATTCTCAGGTTTGCGACGTTCTAGCGACGTATGTATGCATTGCTGATCGTCGCTGACCATCGCTAAACGTCACTAATTCCAAAAAAATTATAAAAAATAGCAAGCAGTATGCATTTCACATAAATAATAGTTACATTAAAAAAATTGTACCTGTATTTAGATTTTTAGTTTGCAAATAATAGACCCGGAGCAACCCTCCATAGAATTTCCTGGGTTCGCCAACCCCTTCGGCGGAACACTCAACACCGGTAAACCAATATAGAGACAAATAATAATAATGTACTACCAATAATCAAATAAATAGAATTGAACGGTCATAAAGACAAGAAATAGCAAGATGGATACAAATCCACTACCAAACGGCTATAAAAATTATGTCCAATAATATTCAGTATAACGTAACATAACACAAATAGTCATACCCGGGATAAAATAAATACGTAAACCAACAAATACATAAAGAGCCAACAATGGGTCACTAACACAACAAATGAAAACAAGTACAATAAAGGACTACGCCTGGTCAGGATGAGGAGGCGGAGGAGGAGGAGTAGGCAGTACCTGAACTTGGGACACCAGGAACCTATACTGCTCCGGGGTCAGCATCACCGGTGATGACCCATCAGTAGTAGGAAGAGGAGACAGTGGAGCCGCTGCAGTCGGTGTGGATGCCGAAGCATGGCCAGGAAGTGTCTGCTCCATGGCCAGCAGTCTGGAGTTGGTGGAAGCCATAACAGCCGTCAGCCTCGAAACTTGCTCGCAATGGCCGCCTGCGTCCCCTACACCACCTGAACGACACGATCCGTCCTCTCGCCTATTTTCCTAATGGTCTGCTCGAGCATATCAAATCGTGCGGTGAGGGCCGCATCGTTCGTCTGCGGCTAAGACTGGGGCTGCTCTATCCTTTGTAATAGATCGTCACGCATCTTAGTAAGCTGGCGACAGAGTTCCCCCACTCGGATCGACTCCTCTGAGGGTTGTTGGGAATTCACACTAGCAGAGGAGGCTCTGGATGACTACGTCTCCACAAAGGCGCCGTAGGATCCCGTACCATAGTACGTACCCCTCTAAAGACTACCAACGACGGTCATCCAGGGCTCGTCTATCGTCCGAACCTAATTTTTCCACGTCTATAATATTTACTACCAACCTAGTTTTTCCACATCTATGGATATATTTGCATATTTCTTAAGTTATAATAAAGTTAGTGACACGTAAAGTAATAGTTACATAGCTCGTGTGGCCCGATCATCGATGAGCTTTCCGTCCTTCTGATGGGTAGCCAGGAAGACCGTTACCATGTTGGGGTTCGCATCCTTCTTTACCTGTTGTAATAAAATTTTTGTCATTTAAATTAAATATTTTATTAATACTTTCATTAAAATAATATATTACTGTAAAACAAGTACTAGGTGACGAAAATGTTCCGTCATGGGAATCGAGCCACCAGACCACTTTTCTGTCTTCGTCCTAGCCACCTTCACCTTCTCCGACCGTTCCTTGTACCTAAGAGCGTCGAATCTAGCCTTTATGGCAGTCCACGGCTCGAACGTGATCCAAACTTGGATCCCTTTTTCGGAATGGCCTCGAGCCTTCTGGTCGTCGATCGCATCCCGGATCAACTTGGTGGCAACGGCAGAAAATTGCTTCTCAATCGTCTCAGCCCGGTGCGGTGGATAAAAATATATTTTCTAAAAGAATTAAATTAGTTAGCTATACAATATACATAAAATATAATTTATACTAAAAGCAATATACTTTAGTTACCTTGAAGTGGGCAAACCAGAATGCCGTCCTCTCATTCGAGGCATCCGAGTAGTTGATCCAAGGCCCGTCGTAGTTGGACCTCAGAAATAGCCCCAATGCCCTCTGAACAGATGGGGGACGATATCTACACAACGATAATTAAATTCATTAATATATAGATATAAGTATAAATAAATGTTAATTAATTAACTTACTTTGTAGGCTCGTCGGACCAAATCTCCATCCTCGTCTCGTCCGGAGGGGCGCATGGAGGATCGTTCGGATCATATGTAGATGGCGTAGGTACGACCTCCTCCACCTGCTCCTCCGTCTCCATTGTGGCGTCAGTAGGAGGGATGCTGCTGGACGGGCTAGGATCAGGCCTGGAACTGTCCGTCCTGTAACATCCAGTTTTCTAAATGAGGGTAATTTTTTCATTTTGAAATTTAATCTTTTAATAATGATATTTAAATCATGATATGATTTTTGGTGATTTTTAATTATTTTAAAACAATTTTTATTGGTGATTTGTGATTTTGGTATTTTGCTAGTGAAACCCTAGAGAGTACTTGACCTAGAGCCTAACTATGAGATTAGAATGTGTTAATTATCATTTTTGGCCTAGGGGTATTTTGGTCATTTTGGTTTCTTGGAATTATTTGTTAATTAATTGATTGATGGTTGTTATTTTGACTTTTGCTAGTTGTGACTTTAGAGACTAGCCTAGAGTTTGACTTTGACTTTGGTGACTTAGTTAGCGTGGTGTGGGACCCTAATCTAACTTAAGTTGGTCATAGTTGACTTGAGTTTGACTAGGGTTCATGAGAGGATTGAGAGAGTTTAGTGCGTTGGACTTTTGGTTAAGGAGTTGAACTAGCTAGTTACTAATCTTGGCCCAAAGCCCACCATAAGAAAACCTAACCCTAGCTCTTAATTTGGACAACCACAAAAGCCCAAATTAAACCTAATTTTAGCCTATAAAGTCTCTCTTCATAGCCACTTGCCTATTTTAGAACACCCCCTTGTAGGAAACTCTAATTTCTTTTCTCTTTCATCATTTCTCCACCAAATTGATCCCAATCTTTTTCATTGGAATCCAAATCTGGAGCAGAAGGAGAAGGAGGCTAGCTTGCCAGGAGGAGAGCTCATTGTGACATAGCTTGAGGGAGGAGACTTCACTATTTGGTTTTTTTTTTGGAGATTGGATCCCTATAGGTAATCCCTACAAATCACCCTAAATTCCTGATTTTATTTCATAGATGCATCCACTGGGTGTCCCCTAGCTGTAGGTGAAGTTTGGTAGGAATTAGAATTAGTTTGGTGTCCGTATCGGACACGTATCAATGTCATTGTTTAGGTGTTTGACGAAATACCACATAGGAATTTATTTCAGAAATTTTTAAAACTAATTTCACGATTGTGTAGCCCTATATGTGTGTTTTAAATCCCCCAAGGACTGAGCACGATTTAGTGTCCATTTCGTATCCAAATCTGGACACGAACCTGTGCACGGGACTGCGGCACAGTGCCCTGCTACCCGATCCTGTTTGCGGATATGCCACGCCACGTGGATACGTGCCACTTAGCACAGAGGTAGGGGAAACCTCTATCAGCACACCCCTAGTGTTTGACACGATCTTGTATCGTGTCGAGGGAGCACGGATACACACACTGGTTTTGTACTGTACGTGCACGAACTAATTTGGGTTCTGATACGGACCTCGTGTCCATCCTAGACATGTCGTGGTCCTGTGTTAGGCCCCTAAACACGAAGCCCTACCCATAGCGAATACGTGGACACATGCATGAGGTGCCTGGTGTCGTGTGTCGTGTCCACGTGTTCGTGTACTGTGTGCAGGAGACTGCACTTCATAGTTTTTATTCTGTGTTCGTTTGCTGTTTGGATACCTCGTGTCCTGTTTGTTGGACACGAATGCATCCCTCTGACAGGCAATCACATGTACTTCATGTTGACACACTTTGATTTGTATTTAATTAGGTTTTCAAATGATTTTTGGGTTCGATGGTATCGTCTAATACATATGTTTGGTTTTCGAAAATGTTCCAAAAGTTCTAATTCGAAACATAGATTTCAAATAAGTTCTTATATGTTTTACCTGAGTTGATTTTGTTTATAAATTTGATTCTCAAGATTAGTTTGGGTTTGATTTCAGTTTGGCTTCGAATTGGGCTTTCCAGGATACATGTTTCTTGATTTCAATTTGAGTATAATTTCTGAGATTTCAGTACATGGTTATGTTGTGATCTGATTTAGGTTTTCAAATTGGAAAGGAATTCGAAATTGAATATATTGGATTGGGTTTTGATTAATTGGTTTGATGTATAAACTGTTAACTGAATGTTGGGATTTGAGTTGATCTCTACTTTATTTTCCTGAGATTGATTACATATTGATAGTTGTTAGATTCCTAATGTTTTATATGATGTTGCATTGATTTAAGTTTTCAATGAGAAGGAATTCAAGTTTGGTTGTTGATTTGAATTTCAAAAAAGTCATTTTTCTTGTTCCCAGTTTCATATCATTTTCACAGTTTGAGAATTTGAAGTGGGTTTTAGATTCGTATCCTGAGATTAAATGAATAAAATGTTAAATTGAATGAATTCGTGAAATGAGATATCACTTTGTTCATTGCCTTTCACTTCATTGTCTTCACTACATAGTTTATTCATTCACTCTCCTCACACAGTCACACACACAGTTCAATCCATGTTTTCCCTTTGTTTCCAGTTTTGATTTATGTAGTTGGGATTAATTTATGTTCCTGAGATTGTATGTTTTCATCGGTAAATCCTATCCTTAGTCCCAAATTACTTTACATCTCAGCCACTTGCATCACTCCTTGACACTTGATTCACAGACACTTATACACTTGCTTTGCTTCGACACCACCTGACACTCAATCGACATTTGACACCGCCGTACTGTTCATTCAAACACTCTTCACTTTGTACTGATCACTTGTACACTTTACATTACTCATTTGACACAGCTGCACTCTTCCCTATATGCCACTGCACACTTGCCGTGACACTCTCCTTCACTTCACCATCAGCCGATGCACAAAATTGAGGAAAGGGTGTATTTTATATCCATTCTCTAATGTGTATCAGTATTGCATGAGATGAATCAGCTATTTGGTTCAATTATATCAGTTTTTCTCATTCCATTTACCTTAATCCTATTCACTACATTGAGGTGTCAATCCATTCTTGTATGTCCTGCATGTTAATAGATCTGTTCTGCATTTAACGGGTCCTTGTACTTTACAGAGCTTGATCACTGCTTATCTTTTATGCACTGCATTGCAGAATAGAGTGTTCTGCATCACTTGACCAACTGCCCTACATCTTAGATAATTCCCTACCCTTTACCCCAATGCTTAATCCATGTGACTTGTAGAGGGGATTTGTTAGCTTGGTTCAGTGCCTTGGTTTTACATCTGTGACTTGTTGGTGAGAAGTGATATTGTTTAGTGCCTTGATGTTCAAACTTGAACATCACCTGGGACTGAACATTACATTCCTCCCTATTTTGTTCAGTTGGGTTAGTCCATTGTGTAATGCTTATAAGTTGTAATAAGGTTGTATATATATATATATATATATATATATATATATATATATATATATATGGTAGGCTTAGGGATAAGTAGCCCATAGCCATATATAGTGGTATATCATATATGAGGATATAAGAAGTGCCTTAGAGTTTGTATTATGGTTTGAGTTAGTTTAATATAGGTTTGACTAGTACCCTTGCCAACATCAAATAGAATTTCACCAACCCTAGAATCTGCCTAATTGACCATTTGACCAAAAGTTTGACCAATAGTTCAAGTTTGACTTAGTTTGACTAAGAGTTGACCACGAGTTGACTTAGCCTAGAATGACCTAGAAATCATATAGGATGCATTGTAAAGTTCAATATTACCATTCTGGACATGTTGTGACCTGTGTTGCTCTAAATAGGACTCAGCTACTCTGTCCGGACATATATACTCATCGGATACTCAGGATGCCAGGCGAGTACATTCTTTGACCGTTTTATACTTGATAGGATTTACATTTATGCTCTAGATTACTTTATTTGATGTTGTCACGTTGTTAACACGGATTGGTACTATATGGATCTATTCATGAGATGTTATCCCCCTCGGGAGCATCGGGTTACGGTATGTCATGTGTGTTTCACTTTCATCATGTACTCCGGTGCTTTCACCATTCATGTGCACTCTTGTGATTCATGTACTCTTATGTTCACAGAGCCACCATGTATACATTCATGTGCACCCATTTATGGGCCTTCATGTGATATCATATGTAATAACATAACTTGTCTGGATCCTTGTGTATTGATTGGGGTACGGGAGAGTATAAATGGTCATGTGAATAATTCCAAAGTAGTGTAATGATGTGCAAACTCTTAGAATACTCATGTGCAAATTCAAGCCGTTCACATGTCTATATTGTATTCTACATCACTAGCCACTGTTAGCTCTTTACTTATAGTAGATATTTCTTTACAGTCATCTCTTTTACTTCATATATTCTCCAGCGTTTCATGTATCTTACTCTATAGCATATTTACATATCCTGTCATATTATGAACTGCGTGAGATGTATTGTGCTCGTTCATGTCCTGACTGGACCTGTTGAAATATTACAGATGACATTGAGGAGTTCTGTCCTACATACTATAGGGCAGGCCTAGATGACACCTGTGAGCTGTACTCCCAGGAGGACCCGGCCTTGTAGAGGACGTTACCCCAGTAGTCTAGGCTAGTTAGCTAGACTAATTATCTTACTTATTGTCTTGTCTTATTTTGGATACATTTTATACTTATTTGGGGATCTTGTTATTCTGGATATTGTGGAGATGCTATCTTAGACTCTTAGACTTCTTCTCTTATTGTATTTCATTTGGCAACTTTCATATCTATCTATCTTATCGTACTTTCTACCTTAGCTGTGATTGAGTTGTACATTTCGATATTGTCCTCCATTCGAAGCGTATATATTGTACATGTACCTTATAATTGTTAGATATATGTGACCTAGGACAGCGTTCTACCGCCGACACTGCGGCATAGGCTGGACGTAACCACTTCTCGTGCCCCTACACTGGGTGCGGGTCGTGACACGTCCCAGGAGTGCTGCCACGTACCGTCGACGCAGACGGAGATCCGAGTGGCTGGTACACTAGAGTACTATAAGATGAGGGACCGGAACCGTCATCCACTAACGGAGTACAACTCCATCCACCGGTAGAACCTCTACCTCCGTAGGATACTCCTCTACTACCACGAAGGTATGATCCTCTGCGTCCTGCTATACCTGATAGAAATAGATATCTAGAAGATAATAATCATGCATTTAATATATCACAGGTTATAAAGATAGATCCGGAGCAACTTTCTGTTGAATTTATAGATAATAAACATGCATTTAACATATCACAGTTTATAAAAATAGACCCGGAACAACCCTCCGTTGAATTTCTAGATAATAACCAAGTCTAGATAATAAACTCCATAAACATCCAGAAACATCCAGAAAGTAAAATAAACATCCAGAAATATCCAGAAAGTAAAATAAACACCCAAGTCTAGATAATAACATCTAGAAACAACCAAGTCTAACCCAGAAATAAGTCTACCGGAAACAAAGTCGGTCAAAAAACATATCATATATATCTACTGTCCTCTACACAGGCATAGAGAGATCTCCCTCCTCAGCCACTGCCATAAGTAGGATCCATGCCAGCAAGATCAATATCCAGAGAAGATGGATGACTGGAACTCCCGGTGCAACTGCCCTCTGGTTCCATCTCCTCCTTCACAGTAATCTCAGCTTTTAAATCACTTCCTCCTTAATAGTAGGAGGAAGTTCTTCCTTGACCGTCATCTCTGCAGTAGATACCACTACCGACTAACCAGCATGAGGAAGCACTACCTCCTCAGCAGTAGGAGGTGCCACTACTTCCTCAGCAGCCATCTGTGCCTCTCTCAAGCGACGTCCTCGGGTCATGGGTGCCATCTGGTAAGATTGATGGAAACATAGAGATTAAATAAGGATCAAACAAAATAACAATATTAGACGCATCTTCATACCCGTCAGTTTGTTCTCCTTCGGGTCGACGTATCTTCTTAAATTCGACACGTATCCATCAGGAAATTTTAAGGCGTGAATCCACCAAAAAGTCTCACTTTATCCTCCATGTCTAGTAAAAAAATTGCCTTAGGCTGCTTATACTTTCCATTGCCTTCCTTTATCAAATGCAACGCAGGACGTCTGCATATATCTTCTAAGTCCAACTTGGCCTTTGGATTGTCTTTCGTCTTTCCATTTACGTTTATCACAGTATTGATTATGTTGTCAAACACATTCTTCTAGATATGCATGACATCAAGGTTATGTCTGATCAGATTGGTGCTCCAATAATGCAGGTCCCAGAATATACATCTTTTTGTCCAATTATGAGTACGGCAAAATTCATCACACTTATATCCCTTTGTAGGCTCTTCGTTAGCACTTGGAAAATCCTTGACCTTCTCTCATATCATGTCTCTGGTCTACCTTGGCGGTGGATTGGCCTTCTCTACAACACCGACATAAAATGCATTCATGTTCCTCCGGAAAGGATGGTCCTTCGGCAAGAACTGTCGATGACAATCGAAGAAGCACGGTTTTCCTTCGTGTTTTAAACAGAAAGCCTTCGTGCGGACCATGCAATACGGACATGAAATACGACCATGAGTGCTCCATCCAGATAACATTCCATATGTCGAAAAGTTGTTGATGGTCCACATCAGTGCGGCCCTCATCTGAAAGTTCTGCTTTCTAGAAACATCGTAGGTGTTGACACCTACTTCCCATAGCTGATTTAACTCATCTATCAATGGCTATAAATATACATCGATGTTCCTCTTCAGATTGTTCGGACGGGGATAACAACGGTGAGAAATATATACGGAATCTTCATACACATCCAAGGTGGTAGATTGTACGGAGTGACGATCACAGGCCAACACGAATACTGGGAGCCCGAAAGTCTGAATGAGGTAAAACCGTTGGAGGAGAGACCCAATCTGACATTACGCAGATCCGAAGCAAAATCTGGATACTCTCGATCAAAGTGCTTCCTTGCTTCCCCTTTAGATGGGTGATCCAACACTCCTTCGATCTATTCCCGTCTGTGCCAGTTTATATTTTCTGCAGTCTCCTTCACCATAAACAACCTCTGCAACCGCAGCGTCAACGGCAAGTAGTGCATCGAATCGGTAGGCTTCCTTGCACCGGGAGTCCTACTTGAACTTGTTGTCTTGTGGCGATCAGTACCACGAAATCTTCACACGTCTTCATCCTTGTCGTATTTGTAGTACAACATGCACCCATTGTGACATGCATCAATTTTCTTGTATCCCATCCAGCGAGATCTCACCATCCTCTTAGACCGGTAGAAGTCTGTAGGTAACTTTGCACCAACCGGCAAGATCTCTATAATCAACTCGATGATTCGGGTGTAGCATTCTTGAGACATGTTAAAATCAGACTTGATGCTCAGCAGTCTTGTAACCACCTCCAACGGTGAATGATCCTCACAACCAGGATACAAAGGAGTCCTTGCATTCTCCAGCAACTACATGAACTTTGCAGCATCGACATTCGGTGCCTCCTCTGCCGCATCATGATTGTCTGGATCGAAACTAGGCCCCGCAGCATCAAAAACCATGTTTACGCACCCTTTGTCGTAACCAGCATGGTCTTGGACATCTATATACGGGAAATTAGGCTCCAGCTCCGATGCTAAAGGCACAGGTTCTCCGTGAGACATCCACTGATAGTAATTCGGCATAAAACCTCTCGAGTACAAATGATATGTCACATCCACTTCTGGATGATATTTCATGTTGCGACATCTCACACATGGACACTTAATTTTGGTATGGTCCACGTACTAAGGGAACGCCTTGGCGAACTGCAGGAATTGCTCTACCCCATGTATAAATTCATCCCGTACACCGCAATTGTCATCAGGATGACGATTATACATCCATAAACGATGCCGCAAATAGTAATTCATATTCATTTGACAATAATTCTGCAAAGATAGATACACATTATTTGAGTATATTCTAAATTAATGCATATGGACATATGAGTATCAAATGAGTGTTGTCACATGTTCAACAAGAAGGCCCCCTCTCTGAGCCCCCCTCTCTGAACCTTTCTATTTCCCTGCTTCTCATTCGACTCGCTCAGCATTCTATTCAGCATCATATGATATCTACCTCAATCTCACCCTAGAGAAGTGTGGAAATATTAATGTTAACCAAGGTTCACAATATCGATATCGGTATCGAAATCGGTTTCGGTATCATTTACGGTTGATATCCTGAATCTCATAGCTTCCGCTTGCAGAGCACAATGTAGAGCCAAATGTGAAGCAGAGCTTCATATTCAAAATATTAAAAGTAAAATATTTTTGATTAGTGGTGGGACGAGTCAGAATCCTTTCTCGTCCCACCACCAATCGAAAACTTTTTACTTCTAATATTTGGAATATGAAGCTCTGCTTCACGTTTGGCTCTACATTATGCTCTGCTAGCGGAAGCTATGAGATTCATGCTATCGACTGTAAATGATACCGATAACGAAACCGATACTGTAAACCTTGGTTAATATTTATATTTCCACACTTCTCTAGGGTGAGGTTGAGGTAGATATCCTATGATGCGAAATAGTCGGCTCAATGACCCGAATGAGAAGAAAGGAAGTAGGGAAGCTCACTCTATACACTCTAGGATACTACGATATACTACTAGTATACTAACTCTATACACTCTTACTTATTCAAGCCTTTTGAGGCAATTAGCGTTATACTAGATTTTCGAAAAAATCTATAACTCTGATAGGCTCAAAAGGCTTGGCATAAGTAAATTTAATTTATAGAGAATTGCTCAAAATATTGTACCAATCATACCCACACTTCTAGGATACTCTATACACTCTAGGTACTAGGACTGAACTAACTCTCTAACACTCTAATGACACTCACTCACATATACCCACTCTTACTTATGAATACTAAGATCTGACATATACTGATAATCATATACACTAACACACTTAGATAGGATACTCGCATTCACTTATAAATATCCTAATTGATCCTAAACTACATTCACTCACTAGTACCAACACTAACTCAAATAGGCACTCTCATCTCCCCAAGATACTATACTAATTCCAACTGATACCACTGCTCAAACTCACACTCGACACATACACATTCACTCAGGCATTTGCCTGTACTTGAGCTTCCAAATGGGATTCCCCTATCTCCTAAAGCCCCGGACCTGCCCACGTAGCTTGTAGCCCGAGATAATGTAATCCTTACCAAGGCAAGTTGTTGTTATTGCAGCAATGCTACATGGCATATGCCAATGTGGCAATTGCCAACATGCTCACTGCCCTATGTTGTGTCTGTGTGTGTGTCGTGCCATGTCAGCGTGTGTGCGTATGTGTGTGAGTATGTATGTGCGTATGTGTCGTGTCTGTGTTGTGTCTGTGTGTCGTGTTAGCATGTGAGCATGTCGTATCGTGTCTGTGTCAGCACGTCAGGAGAAGGGAAATAGGGTTAGGGTTTACCTGCCTTGGTCGGAGTTGGATCGGGGTCACCAGGGCTGGAGCAGCGACGGAGGGGACTAGTCGGGTAGGCATCGACGAGGGGAATCAACGGTGGAGGAGTGACGGAGGGACAGGGGTCGCCGGTGGAGGGGGACGCCGAAGGAACGGGGGTTGCCACGAGGAAGGGGGTCGCCGCAGGGAGGGGGTCGCCGTAGGGAGGGGGACGCCGGAGGGATAAGAGGGAAAGGAAAATTTGGGGACGAGAGAGTGGAAAGAATTTAGGATGAAAAAATGAAAAGTTGATTGACACTTTAACCCTATATTAAACTTTTTACCGACGTCTAAAAAGGGACGTCGCTAAACGTCGCTGTAAACTAAAGATACGACGACGTACAGAAGTATGAGTCGAAAAACGTCGCTAAATAAAACAAAACAACGACATTTTGCGATGAGACCGCGACATCTGCTTTCCAAAAAATAATGCTTGTTGCTACTCTTCGCTCTACGTCGCTAATAGTGACGTTCAACGACGTCTTTTATAGACGTCGCTAAATACACAAAATGTAGCGACGTTATTACTCGGAGTCGCTAAATTCGTTGCCAATATGACTTATTTTGGTAGTGTTACGTCATGTTAATGATTTAGAACATGTGAGTGTTCTTTGGGTCAAGTTTGTCCATTTGGAGTACGTATCATGGACGTGTCACCACGTGTTGAATACGCAATCCAAGTGTTTGGCAAAATGAGCAAAAGAGCACCAATGCTCTAAATTCCAGTTTTGAACCTTGTGTTAAGTTTGTATTGCTATGAGTTATCATATGAAGGATTATATAGTGATTTAGAGTAAATTTGATATGTGGTATATGAATTGGGGGTTTGGGAAATATAAGCCATGTATAATGTCCATATGTGGACTTCTGGCACTATCTTTATTGTTCAGTCATTGAGATAGTTCAATCCCCTACCTGTAAGTATTTCAGTCCCATTTTATATAATGGTATCTATCCTTCATTTATATATATATATATATAAGTTTCAGTCATCCTAATGTTTCAGTCCATATTGTATCTATGTATCAGTCCTTAATATCAGTCATGATGGGAAGGGGCTCGGGTTACTGCACTTTGTTCAGTCCCCTATTTTGTATATCATTTCATAGCTAATGTTCACTCTCTTTTTCCTCTCATGTTTAGTCCTTTTATTTCAGTCTTTAGTATCTTTTGATTTCAGTTACTGCCATTAGTTTCAGTCCTTAGTATCTTCTCATGTTTAGTCTTTCACTTCACATGTTAGTGTACAGAGTATGGGGAATTCCTTTTGTCCAGTCCCTATTTTCACTTGGTATTAGTGAATGGGGGGTTAGCTATAGATGTTTAGTCCTCATCTTTATGTGTCAGTCCTTGTATAGTTTTCTTTTGTATCTGTTAATGGATAGAGGAGAGGCTCGTGTTTGATGGTAGATTAAATGTTCTGTCCACCTTAATTGTTCAGTCCCCATTGATTGCCTACACCATTTCATATGTTCTATATATTTAATAAGTTCAGTCCTACTTGTCTGTACAGTCCTCTTTATTTTACTTGTTTAGTTTCATTTATATTTCAGTCTTAACCTCATCTAGGTAGCAATTCTATTTCTTAATTATTTAGTCATTTACTTGTACCTTAGTATCAATCATATAATCTAGTATCAGTTAGAGAGTTAAAGAGAAGAGGCTCGAGTATGGGACTATACTGGTAATATTATGTCCAGTCCCCCTCTCTTTGATCAGTCACTGTAATTCTTTGTTTCAGTCCAATATAAACTTTAGTATCAGTCAAGGGGTAAATGAGATGGGGAATTTGATATTGGTTCAGTCCCCTGTCCTTTGAGTTCAGTCCATATTTCCTCATTGATCATTCCCAATGTTCTCCATGTTCAGTCCTATACTCTAGAGTACAGTCTATATCCATATGTTACAGTCCCTCGTATTACCTATTAGCCAGTCCATTTTAGTTCAGACATCATCATTTTGTTTAGTCTTTAGTATACTGTTGTCATGTCCTAAATATCAGTCCCTAATTCTTATTAGGGCTGAGTCTATGTACATGCTTTAGTTTCCATTTACCTATTCATTAAATGTTTTAGTCCATGTTTTATATATTCACATATTCACCTCTTGTTCAGTCCACATTAACATGTAGCAATCCTATTTTGTTATTGTTCAGTCAATAACTATGTTTTAGTCCTTGTGTGGACTAGGTATCATACCCTGTATTCAGTCCAACTAGGTTTAGACTTTAGTATCAATTATATCCCTTATGTTCAGTCTTGTATCTAGATAATGTTACAGTCCCTTACTTTCCTTTGTATTAGTCAAAGTGAAATGGGGGGAAGGCTCAGGTAGGCTCTCTAAAGTTCAGTCCTTGTACTCATATTTTGTTCAGTCACTGTCCTGTAGATGTCAAAGTCTAGGATACTCTATGTTCAGTCCCCAACCTATATGTTCAGTCTTCATTTACTTTTGTTCAGTCCCTTGGGAGAAATCTATTACTGAACTTGGTTTGTGTATTGATTGGGGGCTCTAATGTCCTTTTAGTTCACTCCATGAAGGGATAGAGAATTACTGTATAGTCCTGAACATAATACATTGTCTTCAGTCCTCATTCACATATCAGTCAGTGAGTTACAACCTTATTTCAGCCACCATTGTATGCATCAGTCCCTACTCTAATATAGGGGCAGTTAACAGTCTCAATAGAGCATGTATTAGTCATTGGTCAGTCCTAATTCATACTGGAAAATCTATATTTCCAGAAGCCATCTATCATTGTACTCCATATGTTCAGTCCTATTACCTATTTCTAGTCCTTTGTGCAGTCCAAAAGTAGGGTAATCAACCCTTGTATTCATATTTCAGTCTCAGTGAAAGATAGTTGCATGCCCTATTTTAGTACTTTATTTCACTTGCATCAGTCCAAATTATCTATGTTCAGTCTACACTTGTAATTGCTACAATCCATATCGTTTCAGTCATTTATTTAGTATCCAGTCCATAATCCTCTATACAGGTTTAGTCCCATATAGGACTATAATATTAGTTAGAAGGGTAAGGGCCCTACTTCTTAGTCTAGTATCAGTTAGTGCAATGTCAGTGATGGGTATCATATAGATATGTATACAAGTGATGCATCTATATATATATTATACATATGTACGTATGTATGAATATATATGCACATATAAGTAAGGTTATATTTAGAACTAAGAGTGTGTGTGGGTGGGTGATTGATCGTAGGGCCTATCATGTGTGTTTGGATGCTAGGTAAATAGAAGTGGAAGGGTTAGTATACCAGAGATAGATGGAAGGGTAAATAGGAAATGTAGGATAAGAGTTAGTATAAGTTTAAGATACATATTATATAGAGTATAAGCTAGTAATAGCTAAGTGACTAACCTTAACTAGATATTGACTAACATAGACTAGTATATCTTGGCATCAAGCTAGAAAGCTAGGCTGGACTCAATTGACCTAGTTTGACTAGCATTGACCCAATTTGACTTCCATGACCTAGAAAAAGCCTAGCAACATATAAATAATGTGTGGTGGCCCATGCAGGTCCATTTTCGCAAAATATTGCGAACTTGTGATGGTACGTTAGTCGTACTATTGCGAGCCTGCGCTTTGAAAATACTCATTCACAATTAGGATTAAAATGATTTAGGAGAATAACTAGGATAAGGGTCCCTTAATTATTTGACTAATTGGGTAGTTAAGGTTGTTAGATAGGCCATGCTATTTTTGAATTCAGATAACTTGCTAGATCTCTACAGGTACACTATACTTTTGATATGACCATGTGATCCAATGTGGATATACTATTCACTTGGTATGTTAGACTTGCCCAGAATTAAGGCGTTAATTTTGATAAACTGATTAAATTTTCTTTTGCTGTATTAGATATAAATCTTATATCATAAGTTAGAATTGTCTATTCTAAATTCTCTTTTGCTGTAAGGATTTAGTTTATAGTTTCTGATTCTGCAATTCGTGTACGACTCTCGAGGTAGATTGATTTGAGATTTTTCCCTCAACCATAGAGACACATATGAAATAGATACTAGAATGTTTGTATTACTTTCGTCTTTAGTTATTTTCTCCATATTAACTCTTTTATTTTAAGTATTGTGACCGATAGGACAAATACCTACGCTTTATTTTTAGTCAACTTGTTTGAATCTCTAGCAGCTCATGAATTTTTACGGATATAGTTAAGAGGAGTATTAGTTAACTAATAATAGTTAGACAGCAGTGCACTGTCATCAATTAGCTGAGAGTAGAGATGTGGGTTCACTGCAGCCAGCAACGTACTGGCGAGGCACAACCCACAGAATTGAAATTATTTCGAAGAATCATAGTCTATGAAACATTGCTAAGATTATGTTCTCGTTGACCTCTTTAGACCTTAGATACCCTTATGCCAATATAGAGTAGAGTACCTGATAGCATATCTTCCCTGAATCACGGAACCAAGAGTTTGCCATAGCTAGATTATATGGGCGAGGCATAATTCTCGGTAAAATAATTTTTGACGTGATCACAAGATTAGGATATTATAGAGAATAGAGACTGTCCTGTATGACCCTAAGATCCAAAACCAAAACTAGTGGAAGTTCTGTAAGTTGGATAGCATGTCTCCCAACCTAGCATTCTGTGGTCCTTGTGATCTATTAACAAGGTAATTGACCGACACTAATAGGTTTACTTAAAAAATAGAACTCAGAAGTCCATAACCCATTAGTCGACTAAGGCCTTATGGATAGGAAGATAGTAGGATGAATGTATAGGCAAGAACACCAGGTAGGGTTATTGATTCTCTTAAAACTCGAACTACTATCTCCTCCTTCCAAAAATCTTGCGTACTTGTATTTCGACTATCTTGACCAATGCTGCTATTACAGCCTAGTGTTTCAAGCTTACTCTTTTATCGAGCTTGATTCAAGACATGTGTTTATTGGGGATGCCCGCTAACATATTGTCTGATCAGAATCATTGTATTACGGTCTGATCAACCATGATGCATTTGGTTTGCTCTTCATTTAATTACCCTACGTGGACTGAGATATAGAGATATCCAGGATCTCATCCGCGATTGCTTGACAATTCCTCTTGAATTATATATTCGCCTTTGAATCACGTCATTGTATTCAGCGATATCTCTTGAACTCTTTATTGTTTTTGTCTTTCACTGATTAGAAAGACAAAAACTCATAATTAATAGATAGATACCGAGTATTTCCATGGCTATGATAGTTGTATACGCAAGTGTAGCTACCATCGGCCAGCCCTGTGACTGGAACCTTGCTTAGAATTACTCGTCCTCCCTTCGACCCTAAACATACTATCCTAATCTTCTAGTCCTTGGAATCCGAGAATGATTAGGATCTTTCCTTTGACCAAATGCCAACCTAGGAGACTACCTATTCTCAAGAGACAAAGTGCTGCGAGCCTCCTAGAATTTTGGGATATACGAGGATTACCCATTGATTAGGATAGTTTTATTAGGATGATAATTAGTGTCCCTTGGACACCCACTTTTCATTTAGATCATTTTGTGTCCTGGTCGTGCCATTAATATTCGGAGCACGAGACTAGCTGTTACCATCCAACAAATTTGATAAGCAAGATCTAGACGAGTCCACCTTCATCTAGATATATCATGTCCTACTCAAACTCGTCCCCTTGTACTCTATTTTTGTGCTACGACTTCCAGGTTAAGAGGACTAGCTATAACCCTTACCATAGTACCGGTATACTTTCTAACACCCATTAGAGCCTTAACCACGACCCCATTCCTACGACCCAATATACGGTTGTGATCTACTCGAAGCCCATTATGCACGTGCCACTAGTGTGCCACCCAATTGAGGCCTCATGTGCGACTTAAACACAAAGGTCACTGAAGGCGCATGTCAGGCTTACGGACCTAGCTAACCAACCCGACTAGCGACTAGCTCAATCCCTTGGATAGAAACCTATTATAGGATACCCTAATCTAGTAGAAAGACTTTTATCATTGGAATCTTGTTCCATCCATATAGATTGAAACCCAATGTTCATCCAACCAACAACTGATGTCCAAATAAAGAATCCAGTAAGACCACAACCTTGATTTCCCAAATTCCGTTCTATTGTGGAATCTTGTTTAGAAATTTTGGGAACGAAATTTCCGTATTGCATGGATTGTAAGACCCTCCAAGAAACGAGGAGTTCTTCAATTTAGCAAGTGACTGGACTAGAGTAACCCAATCTAGCAAATAAGGCAATGGTTCGTAAACTTCCTTCTACCTGCATCATTGGAAAACTCTCCACCGCTCTTAAAACTTCATAGTTGCTATTGATTATTCTCTCTTATCTTCCTGTCCTGTCTATTTCAGAAGATGAATGGTCATGCCTACTAGAATTTGTCAATATATTTTGGCTACCAGTGTGAATTGGTTGCTTGTTAAATTTGGATTGCTTGATAGGTAGGAGAGGATTATAGATGCCATATGCTCTAGATACCTGTTGATAGAATGGTTAGCAACCAGTTAGATTATTATAAGATTTTTGTGACCTGTGTTCCAAGGGAGTAGTGTGACCAAAGGTGGGTAGAAGCCCTAGAGTTTATGTAGTTACGGAATGGCTAGGAGGAGGATATAAACATTTCTGAGAAATTAAAATTTGAAAAAGATTGTAGTAATAGTGGATTTATTCTTTACTTTTATTTTTGAATCTTAGGCATGTTTATGAGTTAGAATTTCGAGGACAAAATTATTTTTAAGCTGGGTAGATTTGTAGCTCCCTTCCCGGAAATATGGAAATATTTTATTATTATTTATTGTATTTAAATAGTGATTTTGATTTTATAAATAATTAATTATTGGCTTATTGAATCACGTTATTATTTTATTGAGGTTATAAAATGCTAATATTACTATTGTGGTTATTAAATATAAACTATTTATTATTTTTAGTTATTATTAATTTATTCTTTATCAAAAGAATAATATATATATATATATATATATATATATATATATATATATATATATATATATATATATGTATTGAGTGTAGGTGTATTTATGTATAAATATATATATACGTATATGTGTGTGTATAAGATAGATTTATTATATAAGTAAATATATATATATATATGTTAAATAATTGGATATATATAAAGGTATCTGTATATATATATATATATATATATATATATATATATATATATATATATAATATATGTATATGTATGTATGTGTATATATATATATATAAAATATAAATATATATATATATATATATATATAATATATATAGATGATTGTGCGTGTGTATATATATAAATATATATATGAATATATAATTGTGTATAAATATATGTAAGTATATGTGTATTTACACATATATTATATATATATGTAAATGCGGGTATATATGTACGTATACATATACTTGCGTATTTATGTAGATATATGTATATATATAAATATAAATATGTATTAGAAAATAGAAAATAGAAATTAGAAAATAGAAAATAGAAAAAAAGAAAAAGAAAAAAAACATTGACTTAGGCCAGCCCGGCCCAATAGGAGCTCCGAGCAACCTAAAATCCCAACCCAGGTAAGGGTCAACAGACCCCACAGCTATATACAGCCCGAGCCCTGCTATATAAGCGCGAGTATGAATACACTCGAGGGATCGACACAATGACAACTCTAAACCCTAGCACGCCGTCCACCCTCCTCTCCGAACGTTGGCGACCCACCCTGGGCCTGCACGCCACCGCCGTGTGTGGCCGAGACCGCGGAGGCAGCGCGCGCAAGCGCGCGCTGATCGGGAAACGACAGCGACAGCACCAGCAAGGTGCAGTCTTCGCGACGGGAATCCCGCTTCCTCGGTTGATCAAATCCAGACCCGTCTTCGCAGGTTCACACTCAATATAACCCTCTTTCTGATCCATAAATTAGTTTACGAAGATGCGTAATGTATTTGTCGAGAAATCGAGTCAACTTCGACGAAAAACTGTTTTTAACAGTTCGTAAAACAGTCCCAAACACCCAACTTCACGTCGAATTTCCCACCAATCTATCCTTCGAATCAGGAAACTTTCTAAACAAAAGTTAAACCCAACATATAGGGCTAGAAAATTCCAGTAGGAAGTTTGTAGAAGTTTGCTTTGTACAGAGAAATAAACACATGTAAACTTCGTCAAAAACTTGTTTTCGAAAACATAAGAAACCATCCACACGACGTACGTCCCGCCATTCCGGGCGTCGTGGTCGCAAATCGAAAGCATCGAAAGCTGCATAACAGTTTCGTGGTCGTGTGGGCTTTGACAGAATTCAAATTGGTCGCGTGTGCGCGACGAATTTGATGTGTATCCGTCAAAATTCACCGTATTGTGTACTTTGTAAATTCTCCAATTACTTTGTGCACGCTCGTCAGATCGAGACGAAACTTCCGCCAACAGGACCGTATTATTTTTCTGGTCCTGTATGCCAAGTTTGGTCCAATTCTGAGACCGTTTATAAAATTGTCGTTTTGCGGGCCTTACGGTCCCACTCAACGGGCGCTTTTGTGCACGGTCCGCCGGAATCCAACTCTGGACATACGGTTGGATTCGTATCGGAAAACTAGATCCGTAGACATGTAGTTTGATGACTTTAGAGACCATTGACTCTGGCACGCTTTTCGGTGCAAAGCGGGTCCAACGGCTGTCATCGTTTTTGCCCAAAATTACCGTTTTGCCCCTGTGTCCATAATTGGACTTAAGGACAGGCAATCCTAGCTAATTTGACTATTCTGAGAACGTTGGTACTATTTATTTCAGCATCTGGAGACTTCTATATGTGTTGACTGATTGTGGCTCATTGAGTGGTATGGTATTTTGGTTTCTCCAGCTAAGGACCTCAGGCAAGTGCACTTTCTGATTGCTTTCCGATTCATAGTAGTCTTTTCATTTCATGTCTATACATATATCTTGCTGCTTGTTGACACGCTCGTCACACGGAGTAGTCGGAAGGGGAAATATCTTAGTAAACATGTGGACTACCCAGAACTATCCCATTGTCTCTCGTGAATGCTAGCCGCTGCGCACGACACGTGCAGTGTGCCTTATTTACCCCTAGTCGTCCACATGTCGAAACGGATATTTCACACCACCTAGATAGATGTCTTTTATTAGTTTTTCCTTGTTTACTTCTCTACCGTGCTATGTCATTAGTTTTCTTACTAGCTTTCATATTCCATATGCTATTTCATGTCTTGTTAATTCTATTATGTTTTCGTTTTGTCGTCGGTTTGTGTACTTGTTCCATTCCTGACTGGAAACCAACATTTTTAGGTTTAGCCGCGATCACTCTTAGCACTGGGAAGACTTGGGTATGCTGAAGATAACCTAGAAATAGAAAGCAGTTGTACCATTTTCATTAATTGTAAAATCTTGTATTTTCTTTAATTTTAAATATTGTAAATGTTGTAATAAATCTAGAAATGTAAATGAGCAGCAATTGTGATATTTTGAGCATTTATTTCTTGCGGGCTTGACAGCGTTCTAACGCCGACTCTGCGACGTAGGCTGGCTTGGACACGTCTCGTATCCGAAAAGCGGGTGCGGGTCGTGACATAATGCATTTAAATCTATTTGTTTACTCTAGAACACTTTATAACCCTGTAAATTTATAATACGTCTTTGTAACTCCAGTTCAGATACCGATACACTGTCGTTGCTCATGATATCAGGCGAGTACATTCTTTGATTATTTTTATCATGATAGTATCTATATTACCTGCTATAGATTACTTTACTTGATGCTATCACATTGTTAACACGGATTGGTACTATATGGATCTTATCATGAGATGTTATCCCCTTATCAGGTACATCAGGTATTTCATGTTCATGTACTTTATCATATACGTCGTATATTACTTGAATTCATATTATTCATGTACTATCATGTTCTCTTATGTGCTCTCATGTACTATCATATACTCTCACGTACTCACTGTCACGCCCCAGAACCAGAATACTGGAGAGCGGGGGCAGACACAGCCAGCTACGTATATTGAAATGGAATCCACCTCGATATACGGTCACGGCTGTCTAGAAATATGAGGGTTTACTACAAGCCAACAGTCTCTTAAGGTCATGAACAAGCCTAATGTCTCAATCACAAGCAAGTAAGTAAGGTCGCAAGATGTATGACCATTAAATATACAATAATAAGGCGTCCCAAATATTACATATTCAGCTGATCATGAAGCTAGTCATTACAAAATGTTAGGACTAGCAAGAGTTAAGTCATACATGATCAACCCTAGGATTTGTTAATCATGTTTACAGTCCGTAGGCAGACAGTAAGTAAAGTGCATCGAGCTAACAGGTGCTCGTCGGCTAAACGCCTCAAAAGAATAGTTTTACAATAGAGTGAGCGAAACAAAATAGAAAACCCACTCGTAGCCCGGGTTCCTTCTAGTCGCCACCATTGGGCTGGAAGCTTGGTAGATCCTCGGAAGCTGCTCCGAAATCTGGCCACACAAAACCAGCTGGGTCAACCCCAGAAAGAGCAAGTGCCACAAGGGGGCCACCAAATAAGAACAAAAGCCAACATAAGCACAAGAAGTCTAATATTAAAACTAAAATTTACGAAAAACATGTCAGGATGATATACGACGAGATAACCATGAAACTATTCCGATAGCCAGGTTACAACCCGTAAACCAAACAAGGACCGGGGTTGTAACCCTTCATCTGAACAGAACTTGGTTTCCCACCATTTATCGGCAAGATAATAATGCAATAAATCAAGACAGGGAGCAATCTTGTACTTGATTAAGACATAGCTAGACTGGTTATACATCATTCAATCAATCACGGCCAAGCAGAAACTACGACTTACTACTTTAACTAACTAGGGTTATTACAAGCCTAATTACTAACAAGATGCAGTGAGATTGTTCCACAGCCACAAGCCCTACAGACCATCGAGGTTACCCAGGTCGAAAATTAGGGGTTGAATTCAGGTGGGTACATCGCCCGGGAGACAAATGTACCCTTAGGTGACTTAGAGGGTGCAATACGCGACGGTGTGCTGGAAATGTGCCCTACTCGACGGCAGGCTACAGATCCCAAGAGCGCCCAGGTAACGGGATTGCCTGTAGCTATGTCAATCTCTTCATGACTACTGTGTTATTCTAGTTATTAACCTTAATCCATTTTAGTAGGTATTCCTGACCGTGGTACTCATGGGTCCCATCCTAGACATGATGCAAGACAGGACAAGTGGATTTAACAAGCAAGCAAGAAGAACTACCCACGGTGTCAAGGCAAGTCAAGTTAAGTTATCAAGATAAATCATGTCAGGGTACTTGTCAGGAGTGCGCCACGACGGGCCACTATCATGTCAGGTTGGTCATGTCAGGAGTGCACCACTACGGGTCACTGTCGTGTTATGATAGTTCTTTGTCATACTATGCCATGTACAATAGTCATTCCAAATACATTAAGTAAAATCAAGTTCATGACAAAAGGCGTAAGGATATAAAATGGACGTAAAATATCTAATAAAATATCAATAAACAGGACTATAGAAGGGCTAAGCTTAAAGAAATAAAACCAAAACTCTAAGAGCCAATGGGTTAAGCAAGGGGTCAGGGGAGCAGCGTACGAAAAGTCACGCACGCTGAAAGAGCTGCGTACGTGAAAAGTCACGCACGCTGAGAGAGCAGCGTAGGTGAAAAGTCACGCACGCTGAGAGAGCAGCGTAGGTGAAAAGTCACACACGCTACAGAGAGCAGCGTAGGTGAAAAGTCACGCACGCTGAGAGAGCAGCGTAGGTGAAAAGTCACGCACGCTGAGAGAGCAGCGTAGGTGAAAAGTCACGCACGCTACAGAGAGCAGCGTAGGTGAAAAGTTATGCACGCTGAGAGAGCAGCGTAGGTGAAAAGTCACGCACGCTGAGAGAGCAGCGTGGGTGAAAAGTCATGCACGCTGAGAGAGCAGCGTGGGTGAAGAGTCACGCACGCTGAGAGAGCAGCGTAGGTGAAAAGTCACGCACGCTCAAGGGAGCAGTGTACGTGAAAAGTCACGCACACTCAAGGAGTCACGCTTCTAACAGAAAGCGTACTCAAGTCTGCGTACGCAGCACTAAAGAGCGCGTGTAGCTCAGGGTGCGTAAGCTAAACAGTTCTGCACACACTGCTCACTGTCTTCTCCAGACAGCAAGAACACCATGGATGTACCCAAAGCTTCAAAAGCTCACAACTTGGCCATCCGAACTCCAAATCCGGATTTTCAAAGCTCCAACTTGGGTGAAACTGAATGCTCTTCCACATGGAAGTATCAAAAACCCATAAAATCCAACTGAAGTAGATCAAACCATGCAAAATCCAAAAATAGCTAAACCTAGATCTACAACAAAGGAGGCTCCAAATCACAAAATAGCAAGTCCTAATGTTGATCACCATGTCCTAATCTAGCAAATGAACCAAGAAAATAGGGCTCTCATGAAGTGGCAAGGTGCACTTGCCTAGGGTTACGAGAGTTGTAGAGGAAGGAGAAGAAGAAGAAGGAAATTAATGGTGGAAGTTATGAGGAGAGAGAGTGGTTGGTGGTGTTATAAAGTGGGGGAGTTGTGGTGGGTTGAGGGTGTAGCATAGGGCTAGGGTGTTCCAACACATAAAACCGAACCAAACCGAACCATCTCCAATAAAACTGAGCCATGCCAAAACCAAATATGAGAAATACCGAAATTCTACAAGTTGAGAAAAATAAAAATACATGCCAAAAATCCAGATACGAGTATAAATACGAAATATAGGAAATACGAGAAATAAGGGTGACAACTCTACCCACCTTAAAAGAATTCCGTCCTCGAAATTTAATCAAGGAGCTAGAGATTGTCACGACAAGCTACATTAAGCACAGGCAAGTTATACTAAGCAGTTCAATCATACAATCATACAATGCAAGCAAGGAAGGGAAAATGTAAGGCATAAGAAAGACATTATACCTCACGAGTCAAACAGGTAGGGATATCGCGATCGGATGTCGTCCTCACGCTCCCATGTTGACTCACCCAGAGAGTGATGACCCCAAGCAACACGGACTAATCTAATAGTCTTGTTCTTGAGTACCTTTTCCCTCCGGTCCAATATAGACACAGGCCTCTCCTCATACGAAAGGTTGGTACCAATAACTAATTCCGAATGGTCTAGGATGTGGCTCGGGTCCGGAATATACCATCGTAATTGGGACACATAGAATACATCATGTACCTCATTTAGCGACGGCGGAAGAGCGAGACGATAGGATACATCTCCTACTCGCTCTAGAATATCGAACAGCCCTGTATACCTTGGACTAAGCTTTTCCCGCACGTCGAAGCGAATGACGCCGCGGTTAGACGAGATCCTAAGGAATACATGGTCGCCGACAGCAAATTCTAAGGGACGCTGATGAGCATCGGTCCAATGGCGCTGGCGGTCCTGGGCAACTCGGAGGTGATCTCTGACCTTCCTGACCACTTCAACCGTCTGGGAAATCAATTCGGGTTCGAGCATCTGCCTCTCCCCGATATCGTCCCATGCTAACGGGGATCTGCACTTCCTGCCATAAAGTGCCTCGAAGGGTGCCATCTGGATACTGGCCTGATAACTGTTGTTGTACGAGAATTCCACCAGGTGCAGATGATTCTCCCATGAACCACCGAAGTCAAGGGTACAGGATCTCAACATATCTTCAAGAGTCTGGATTGTGCGCTCTGATTGACCATCCGTCTGTGGGTGATAAGCTGAGCTAAACTAAAGACGAGTCCCCAAACTCTTCTGCAAGCTGCGCCAAAAGTGTGATGTGAATCTTGAATCCCTGTCTGAGGTGATGCTGACTGGCACACCGTGAAGCCTGACGATCTGCCTGAGGTACATCTCTGCTAACTGTGCCGTCGACTGTCCAACTATGAAAGGGAGAAAGTGTGCCACCTTGGTAAGCCTGTCCACAATTACCCAAATAGCATCTCTGCTGGCCGGAGATTTGGGCAATCCGGTCACGAAATCCATGGTTATATGCTCCCATTTCCATTCTGGGATCGGTAAAGGTTGAAGAAGTCCAGCGGGCCTCTGATGCTCAGCTTTAACCTGTTGGCAAACCAAACACCGAAAGACAAACCGGGCTATCTCCCTCTTCATGCCATTCCACCAGAAATACTGACGAATATTACGGTACATCTTCGTACCACCCGGATGAATAGGATATTGTGAACTGTGGGCTTCTGCCATGACTTCTTGTCTGATATCTCCACTGGGTACACAAAGACAAGTGCCTTACCGAAGGGTACCGTCTTCATGGATACATAACTCTTGCCTTCTTTCTGTTTCACACTCTGCTCTGAGTCGCTGGATCTTGGAATCTGTTGACTGCGCCACCCGAATTCTCTCAACTATGCTGGACTGAACCTGTAGGCTGGCCATCAATGCCACGCTGGTTGGAAGAACCACTTCAATTTCCATCTTCTGAAGATCTGCCAATAATTCTGGTTGCGCCGTCAGGAAATAAACTCCGGCTCTCCTGCTCAATGCATCTGCTACAACGTTGTCCTTCCCGGAATGATACTGTAAATCCATATCATAGTCCACCAGTAGCTCAAGCCATCTTCTCTGCCGCATATTAAGATCCTTCTGGGTGAAAACATACTTCAGGCTCTTATGGTCAGTAAAGATCTCCACTCTATCTCCGTACAAGTAGTGTCTCCACAACTTCAAAGCAAACACTACCGCCGCCAATTCCAAGTCGTGGGTCGGGTAATTTTTCTCATGATCACGTAGTTGACGTGACGCATAAGATATTACCTTCCCATGCTGCATCAAGACACACCCCAATCCTCTGCCTGAAGCGTCGCAATAAACTGTGAATCCTCCGGTCCCGTCTGGAAGGGTGAGAATGGGAGCCGTTATCAAACCTCGCTTCAACTTCTTAAATGATTCCTGACACTCTGCTGTCCAAAAAATGGCACATCCTTGCGGGTCAACTGGGTCATCGGCACTGAAATCCTTGCGAAATCTGAAACGAACCGTCGGTAGTAGCCGGCCAATCCAAAGAAGCTGCGAACCTCTGCCACTGAGCTGGGTACCGGCCATGACTCGATAGCCACAATCTTTTGGGGATCCACTTCCACTCCTCCTCGGGTAATGATGTGACCCAAGTATGAAATGCGATCGTGCCAGAACTCGCATTTACTGAACTTGGCGTACAACTGATGCTCCCTAAGCATCTGGAGGACGACTCTGAGATGCTGCTCATGCTCTGCTTCACTCTTGCTGTAGACCAGGATGTCATCTAGGAACACGATCACAAATTGATCCCAGTAAGGCATAAAAATACGATTCATGAGGTCCATAAATACGGCCGGCGCATTGGTCGCTCCAAAGGGCATAACAAGGAACTCCCAATGTCCATACCTCGATCTGAATGCTGTCTTCGGGATGTCCTGCTCTCTGACTCTGATCTGGTGGTATCCCGACCGCAAGTCGATCTTCGAGAACACCGAAGCCCCTCTGAGCTGATCAAATAAGCCATCTATCCTCGGAAGAGGGTATCTGTTCTTGATTGTCACCGAATTCAAGGTACGATAATCAA
Organism: Iris pallida; assembly: GCA_029216955.1. Lineage (NCBI taxonomy): Eukaryota > Viridiplantae > Streptophyta > Magnoliopsida > Asparagales > Iridaceae > Iris > Iris pallida. The sequence goes on from JANAVB010026797.1 coordinate 159,824, forward strand.
CACATAACCTGGACGTACCATCCTTCTTTTTTACAAGAAGCATCGGGGCTCACCAAGGCGATCCACTTGTACGGATGAATCCCTTGGTCCTTAGTTCCTCAATCATCTTGTACAAAATCTCCAACTCTGAAGGTGCCATCCTGTAAACTCGCTCTGATACTGGTGCTGTCCCGAAAATCAAGTCTATAGTGAACTCGATCTCCCGCTCTGGCGGCATCCCTGGAAGCTCCTCTGGAAAGACATCTGGAAACTCTTCAACTATCCGGGGCAACTGTACTGCTGCTACTGCCATCCGCAATGCTGGGGAAGATGGCTCCACTGCTCCTCTGGAAAACGAAAACTCTGGCTCGCCGGGGATACTAAAGACAACTCTGCCAACATGGCAGTCTATCCTAGCATACTGGCTCCTCAACCAATCCATGCCTAGGACTACATCATTATCTACCATAGGAAACTCTATGAATCTAGCGGGGAACTCCCTACCGCTAACTACGATCTGATACGAGGAAAATACTCGATCTATTCCCACAAGGCCATTACCAGTAAGTATATTGAGCCTCACTGATAATGACTCGGGCTCCAATCCTATCCGTGTCGCGAATCGTGCAGACATGAATAAATGCGATGCACCAGAATCAAATAATACAGACGCTGGAGAGGAGTTGACGAGAATAGTACCTGCCACAACCTCACCTGGTGCAACTTCTTCTTCCATAGCCATCATCATGGCCTGACCTTGTCCTCTGGCTGCTGGTCCCCTCTGCTGGAAACCTCTCTGCCTATTCTGGGTCTGAGCTTGGGCTTGTGCATACTGCTGGGGGTGTTGTTGCTGGAATGCCTGAGACTGAGGCGGCAAGGGCCTCGAAGACTGATACTGCTGCTGCTGAACTGGTACTGGGGCCGGTCCTCTCACTGAAGAGCTAGAAGGGTTGGATGCTGATGAACCACCCCTATTCGGGCAAGCCCCTATCCTATGATCTGCTGCTCCACAAGCCAGGCACAATCACTGCGCCCTGCGACAGTCCGCCACTACATGCCCTGGCTTCCCGTAATGAGAACATCCCATCGCGGAAGTCTGCTTCTGCTTCTGCTGCTGCGGGTACGTCGGGGTCGAATGCTGAACCGACGTTACTGAGGCCGCCCGCCTCGGAGTTCTAATGGTTAATCCTCTAGCTGCCGGGGCTGGAGCTGATGATTGGTGCATCTGACTGTGGGACCGCTTCCTACTTCCGGTCCTATCCACGATCCTCTGGGAGGTGTACTCATGCCTCCTAGCTGCTCTCAAGACTGCATCGAATGTCTGGTGCTCGAACTGCTCAACCGCCAACAAGATCTCCAAATACAGTCCCTGCTGGAACCGCTGGGCCCTATCAAACTCGGTCGCCACCAAGGTGGGGGCAAACCTACTGAGTCTAGAAAACTCCGATGCATAACTGTCATCTGTTCTGCCTCCTTGCTTCAAGTTGGTAAATCTGGTCTGCAGGTCGTACCGAGCTACAGCATCGAAATACTTCGTCTGGAATCTCTCTCTAAATACTGCCCAAGCAATGGGTGCCACTAATCCCATGGCTTGTGCCGCCCACCAACTGCGAGCCAAGTCCAACAACTGCAGACGTACCACCGCCACCTTCTCATTCTCGGGTGTCCTAGCTGCTTCTAGAATCACCTCGGTATCCTGAAGCCATGCATCCGCGACAATCGCATCCTCGGTGCCGTCGAAGAAAGGAGGGTTCAATCGCTTGAAGCTGTTGGCCGCCTGGTTCCCTGGATGTCCGCCTCGGGTCAAAGCATCTTGAACTATCTGGTGCAGGACGTCGCTTCGACGATCCTGGGAAGCTATCAAGGTTCTGATGAGGCCTACTAAGGTACCATCATCTGGCTCTGCAGGCTGGACGGGCCGAACTGGTGACTCTCCTCCAGTAGGTATCACTCTGGAGGCGACTCTGGAATGCTGGACTTGATCTCTAGGTTGCTGCTGGTCTACGAGAGGTGCTCCTCCTTGCTGATCGGCAGGGTCAGGTATAGTGCCGCTGAAGAAGATGACATAGGGAAACAATAAGGAAGGACCAGACAGATCAACGATACAAGCATATAATCAGGGCAAGAATTTCAGGGATTTGAAAATACGGGCGGAGATCAAGGGCGAATACTGATTGAGACATCTATTCGGTAAACCCTCACATTTCTTGATTGACAAGACCTGCATGGGCTACCACTTAAACCGTGTCATGCCCCAGAACCAGAATACTGGAGAGCGGGGGCAGACACAGCCAGCTACGTATATTGAAATGGAAACCACCTCGATATACGGTCACGGCTGTCTAGAAATATGAGGGTTTACTACAAGCCAACAGTCTCTTAAGGTCATGAACAAGCCTAATGTCTCAATCACAAGCAAGTAAGTAAGGTCGCAAGATGTATGACCATTAAATATACAATAATAAGGCGTCCCAAATATTACATATTCAACTGATCATGAAGCTAGTCATTACAAAATGTTAGGACTAGCAAGAGTTAAGTCATACATGATCAACCCTAGGATTTGTTAATCATGTTTACAGCCCGTAGGCAGACAGTAAGTAAAGTGCATCGAGCTAACAGGTGCTCGTCGGCTAAACGCCTTAAAAGAATAGTTTTACAATAGAGTGAGCGAAACAAAATAGAAAACCCACTCGTAGCCCGGGTTCCTTCTAGTCGCCACCATTGGGCTGGAAGCTTGGTAGATCCTCGGGAGCTGCTCCGAAATCTGGCCACACAAAACCAGCTGGGTCAACCCCAGAAAGAGCAACTGCCACAAGGGGGCCACGAAATAAGAACAAAAGCCAGCATAAGCACAAGAAGTCTAATATTAAAACTAAAATTTACGAAAAATATGTCAGGATGATATACGACGAGATAACCATGGAACTATTCCGATAGCCAGGTTACAACCCGTAAACCAAACAAGGACCGGGGTTGTAACCCTTCATCTGAACAGAACTTGGTTTCCCACCATTTATCGGCAAGATAATAATGCAATAAATCAAGACAGGGAGCAATCTTGTACTGGATCAAGACATGGCTAGACTGGTTATACATCATTCAATCAATCATGGCCAAGCAGATACTACGGCTTACTACTTTAACTAATTAGGGTTATCACAGGCCTAATTACTAACAAGATGCAGTGAGATTGTTCTACAGCCACAAGCCCTGCAGACCATCCAGGTTACCCAGGTCGAAAATTAGGGGTTGAATTCAGGTGGATAGATCGCCCGGGAGACAAATATACCCTTAGGTGACTTAGAGGGTGCAACACGCGACGGTGTGCTGGAAATGTGCCCTACTCGACGGCAGGCTACAGATCCCAAGAGCGCCCAGATAACGGGATTGCCTGTAGCTGTGTCAATCTCTTCATGACTACTGTGTTATTCTAGTTATTAACCTTAATCCATTTTAGTAGGTACTCCTGACCGTGGTACTCAGGGGTCCCATCCTAGACATGATGCAAGACAGGACAAGTGGATTTAACAAGCAAGCAAGAAGAACTACCTACGGTGTCAAGGCAAGTCAAGTTATGTTATCAAGATAAAACATGTCAGGGTACTTGTCAGGAGTGCGCCACGACGGGCCACTATCATGTCAGGTTGGTCATGTCAGGAGTGCACCACTACGGGTCACTGTCGTGTTATGATAGTTCCTTGTCATACCATGCCATGTACAATAGTCATTCCAAATACATTAAGTAAAATCAAGTTCATGACAAAAGGCGTAAGGATATAAAATGGACATAAAATATCTAATAAAATATCAATAAACAGGACTATAGAAGGGCTAAGCTTAAAGAAATAAAACCAAAATTCCAAGAGCCAACGGGTTAAGCAAGGGGTCAGGGGAGCAGCGTACGAAAAGTCACGCACGCTGAAAGAGCTGCGTACGTGAAAAGTCACGCACGCTGAGAGAGCAGCGTAGGTGAAAAGTCATGCACATTACAGAGAGCAGCGTAGGTGAAAAGTCACGCATGCTGAGAGAGCAGCGTAGGTGAAAAGTCACGCACGCTACAGAGAGCAGCATAGGCGAAAAGTCATGCACGCTGAGAGAGCAGCGTAGGTAAAAAGTCACGCACGCTGAGAGAGCAGCGTAGGTGAAAAGTCACGCACGTTGAGAGAGCAGCGTAGGTGAAAAGTCACGCACGCTACAGAGAGCAGCGTAGGTGAAAAGTCACGCACGCTGAGAGAGTAGCGTAGGTGAAATGTCACGCACGCTGAGAGAGCAGCGTGGGTGAAAAGTCACGCACGCTGAGAGAGCAGCGTAGGTAAAAAGTTACGCACGCTCAAGGGAGCAGTGTACGTGAAAAGTCACGCACACTCAAGGAGTCACGCTTCCAACAGGAAGCGTACTCAAGTCTGCGTACGTAGCGCTAAAGAGCGCGCGTAGCTCAGGGTGCGTAAGCTAAACAGCTCTGCACATACTGCTCACTGTCTTCTCCAGACAGCAAGAACACCATGGCTGAATCCAAAGCTTAAAAAGCTCACAACTTGGCCATCTGAACTCCAAATCCGGATTTCCAAAGCTCCAACTTGGGTGAAACTGAATGCTCTTCTACATGGAAGTATCAAAAACCCATAAAATCCAACTGAAGTAGATTAAACCATGCAAAATTTGAAAATAGCTAAACCTAGATCTAGAACAAAGGAGGCTCCAAATCACAAAATAGCAAGTCCTAATGTTGATCACCATGTCCTAATCTAGCAAATGAACCAAGAAAATAGGGCTCTCATGAAGTGGCAAGGTGCACTTACCTAGGGTTAGGAGAGTTGTAGAGGAAGGAGAAGAAGAAGAAGAAGGAAATTAATGGTGGAAGTTATGAGGAGAGAGAGTGGTTGGTGGTGTTATAAAGTGGGGGAGTTATGGTGGGTTAAGGGTGTAGCATAGGGCTAGGGTGTTCCAATACATAAAACCGAACCAAACCGAACCATCCCCAATAAAACCGAGCCATACCAAAACCAAATATAAGAAATACCGAAATTCCACAAGTTGAGAAAAATAAAAATACATACCAAAAATCCAGATACGAGTATAAATACAAAATACGGGAAATACGAGAAATGAGGGTGACACTCACATATGCTTCATGTACAAATAACAATCATGTACGTAACGTGTCGTAGTCGGATCCTTGTGTATTGATTGGGGCGGAAGAGTAGAAGTAGTTATGTGATTAATCCCTCTAGTGTAATCATGTATATATCGATTATACTTTCACGTATAATCGAATTACCATAGAATAATCATATACAACTTAAACCAATCACATAACTGTCTTGTGCTCTAAATCACTAATATTTATTACAGTTTATATATTCTCTATTCTATTCATGTACTCAGTTTCCTTATCTGTAATTCATATATTCATGTATTTCTATTACAGTTTATCATGTATATTCTTCTATTGCTAGTTATATATTTTCTACCATACAATGGAACTACTTTTAGAGTTATGTACTTCGCTCTAATCCTGACTGGATATGTTGACAAAATTTTACAAATGTTTGGAGAATTTCTGTATGACTTATTATAGAGCAGGCTTAGATGACACTTGTGACTTGGATCACCAAGAGGATCCAGCTAGCCTAGAGGAGACATCAGTAGTGCCTAGATAAGACTGCTAGGACATTTGTCTGGATTTGTCTCCAGTTATTTTTTGAGATGTTATATTATTTCATATACTCTTTGAGATATGCTGATGACACTTAGACTTATTTCTATTTGGCTTGTATCGTACTTTAACATTTATCTATTTTCATATCGTACTATTTTTCTCCTTAGCTATTTTGTGATTGAGTTGTATTTTTCTGAGATTGTCCTCCGTATGGAGAGTTATTATCAACATGTATATTATATTGTGTTTAGTTGTTATTGAGACCTAGGACACCGTTTTACTGCTGACACTTCGGCGTAGGCTGGAGGTACCTACGGTCTCGTGCCCTTTCACTGGGTGCGGGTTATGACAAGAAATGTTTGGAATTCTTCCAAACCATAATTCTTAAGGGGTTTTCTTTGAGATAGGTTGTATTAACATCCTATTTAAAATATGACTGGTTGTACTAAAAGCTTCTGCCCAAAAATATTCATGAAGATTATGCTGGTTCAGCATGACTCTAGCCATATCGCTTAGAGTACGATTCTTCAGCTCCATAACATCATTCTGTTGAGGAGTTGTAGGACAAGAAAACTGTCACTCCCCGTTCCCGGAATGCATATTTTTATATACATGTGCAACTCATGTATATTTATTTAGTATTTATCATGTATTATCCTGTATTTAAATTCCTTTAATTTCATATTAATTAATTATCTGCTCTTTAATTTTTATGTTAATTATTTCCTTAATTTTATTTCTGTATTCTATTTTTTGCATTTTCTTCCTGCTTTTATTCTCTGCTTTGGTCTTATTGGGTTCGGCCATGGAGGGTTTTCGGGTTCATGGTGGACAACCCGGCCCATAACTCTCACCTGCCACCACCCTTCCTATTTAAAGCTTCCTTCTCCTTCTCTCTCCTCATTACTTCTCTTCACCATTACTTCTTCTTCCTCTCATCACTCTCTCCACCAACCACAGCAAGCAAGTGCAATCTTGCTTCTTGCTTGGAGAACCATTTTTGGGGTTTATTTCTCTTTCTCTCACGATCCTGAGAGAGTTTAGTTCTTGGCATTTTTGATTTCTATGGCTTGTTTTCTCTAGATCTAAGTTATTGTATTTCGGTTATTTATGGGTTTTGATCTCCCAACTTAGCGTGTCTTCTGGCTAGGAACTTCATTTTCTGGCTGGGACGAAGGCTGAGTCACGCACACGTTCTTACGTGTCTGCCTGTATTTTCAGTCACGTACACGTTCTTACGTGTCTGCGTGTATTTTCAGTCACGCACACGTTCTTACGTGTCTGCCTGTATTTTTAGTCACGCTAACGTTCTCATGAGCGTGCGTGTACTTTTAGTCACGCTGACGTTCTCATGAGCGTGCATGTATTTTTAGTCACGCTCACGTTCTCATGAGCGTGCGTGTATTTTTAGTCACGCTAACGTTCTCATGAGCGTGCGTGTATTCTTAGTCATGCTGACGTTCTCATGAGCGTGCGTGTATTTTTAGTCACGCTAACCTTCTCATGAGCGTGCATGTATTTTTAGTCACGCTAACGTTCTCATGAGCGTGTGTGTATTTTTAGTCACCCTAACGTTCTCATGAGCGTGCGTGTATTTTTAGTCACGCTAACGTTCTCATGAGCGTACGTGTATTTTTAGTCACGCACACACCCATGAGTGCGTGTATTTTCAGTCAACACACATCCATGAGTGCGTGGATTTTAGTCACGCACACGTCTACGAGTGCGTGCATGAATTTCTTATCATTTTCCACACTCACACTATACATGCCAACATGAACCATTTTTACGCTCACTTCGACTAGACTTGTTGGCGTGACTTGTTGGCCTTAGTATAACCTACTCAACTTGGCGTGACTTCTTGACCTGGGTGTTTTATTTATAATTATTCACTTAATGATGGCATGATAATTCTTCTATTATATTCTTATGCCTTTTGTGTGAATTTCTTGATAAATCAGGATATGTTAAATTTGTTAAAATAGATTGTTATTGGAATGCGCCTTGTGTCCTGATTGATCCATGGATACCCAGTAAGACTGGAACTTAACCTTGAGAGTTATAGACTCGACCCCATGTAATACTGATTGACTTTCATGCCTTGTTACCATTGATAATAATGGTTATCTTGACTATAATCGATCATGCGTTCCTAGTTGGAACTAAGAGACTGGCTAGTCGTCTTATTGAATTGAATGAATGAGACACGTTCATGTAATGAACTATTGTACTCGATTAGCTGATCCCGAATACTGGCATACAGGCACATGCATGCTTCAAATTATTTATTGATTTAGTTATTTATTTATCTTACAAAAATAGCATGTGTACTTTATGGTCAAGGCATGATTACTCTGTGGTTAGATTTGATTGTTGCATCACGCTATGTAAAACCTACAACCTAGCCGCACAGGTATCGTTATAGAGTTGCACATATCGTACCCCGTACGAAAGTACTTATTTGAATGACCATGATCCACGGCATGGAACTTCACTCAACGTAGAGACCATTAAGTCAAATAAAATAATGATGGCATGGAGAGAATAGATTTCCGAGTTCTTACATGGCAGCCCTCTTGGGACTATTAAAGTGCCCGACAGGCCGGCTGGTTCCCACAGATACTGTAAATCCGTCACACGGGCAGGGAACGGTATCTGCTTATATTATTGTACATGCTATATTAACGGCGGGCGTCCCGCTGGGACTCGTCTAATTACATGATTGGAGCAATTGATTGATTGGATAGACTAGCCTTGCTCGCACATAGTAAGAACTGAGGAATCCCTATTTGCATAATTCCAGGATAAATTGGGACTCACAATAGCAAGCCGTAAGAGTTGCTTGGCCATTCAAGATGATTTGTTTGTGTACTGTACCTACTCTGTTGCCTAACTGAGATGATCAGAATGTCAGAACATGACGGGCCAACTTCTGTCCTTGTTTGGTTGGGAGGTTGGTTCGAAGTGTCGTGATGTTATGTGAATCCTAGTGGAAAGTAGAGATCTATTATTATATTCTCTTACTTACTGGTTTAATCCTTCATATCGTGCTTCCTTGTGGTACTTGCTATTAGAGGTCTAACCTCTCTGGTTTTGTATGGCCAGATTTAGAGCCAGTCCCCGAGGATCCAGCTTACTTCTACCTCCAAGATGGTCAATACTAGGGGAATGATCGTAGGAGGACTCGAGTGGGTTTCCTTACTTCACCGCTCGTTTTGTTATTTACTTCATACTTAGCCGTTTGGCACCGACAAGTTAGTCGGATTGTCTTGCTCTTACTTTTTGCATAATTGTAACTAAAGTCAGACTGCAGCTGATAACAATTGTGTATATGTTACTATACCATCTGGCTATGTTTTATAAAGCCAGATCTCCAGAACATTTTGACTGAGCGTTTGGGACGCCTTACTGCTTTATCTTACATGTTCTCTATTTCTGTTTCTTGTTTGAATGATTGAGACAATAGATGTGAAGTGACCATAGTAAAACCTTCATGTAGTATACACCCCCTCGTCTGGTTAGACAGTATTGATCGTATTATACGGTATTCATCTACCTGTAATACGTAGTTGGCTGAGTCATTCCCCCGCTCTCCAGTATTCTGGTTCTGGGGCGTGACAAGGTTTTAGTGGTGGCCCATGCAGGTCTGATTTCAGACTTGTGGGGTGTTTTGGTTTATAGGATGTCTCAATCACACGTGTTCCCCCTTGATCTCATGATTCGTTATTCTCAACCCTTGCTTGACATTCCGGTATCCTTTGACTTCATTGATCCTTTATGTCTGGTTGTTTGATTGTTCTCTTGTCCCTTTTCTTAGGGGCACTTCGTCCGCATCGGTCAGAGCTGGACAGCAACAGCAGGAGCAGCATGGGCAACCTGACCCTGTTGGTCAGCAACAAGGGCCAGTACTAACTCAAGAGGCTACCCATGAAGAAGTGATAGTGAAACCAGCAGCTGGATCGCAGTATCCGGATGTTCCACCCCCACCAACAGTTCCACCTACCCAAGTGGACACACCAGCCCTTCTGGAGATCATGAGAGAAATGATGGCTACTCAGCAGCATCAGATGTTGGCCCAACAGCGCATGCACACTCAGCTACAAGAGCAGAATGTGCTACTCAACCAAGGATTACAGACGGCATTGGAAAGAGGAGCGAGAACTGATTCAGGAGCATCCGCCAGGTTTTGCAAGTACAACCCCCGCCGTTTTGAGGGCACGGAGGATGCCATCTCAGCAGATGCATGGCTTAAGGATATGGAGGCTATTCTGACAGCAGCTAAGGTACCGGCAGCAGAACGTATGGATCTAGTGAAGTTATTACTTCAGGATCTCGCACGTGATTGGTGGGAATCAGAGGAAGTGGGTATCAGACATCCTGTGGCTTGGGACGATTTCACAGCAAGATTCAAGTCCAAGTACTATGGAGTTGTGGTGCGGTTTGAGCTACAACAGAAGTTCATCAACCTCAGGCAGGCCGGCAAGACTGTAGATGCTTATGAAGCGGAGTTCTACAGATTGAGTAGATTCGCCCCAGAGATGGTAGCAACAGAGAGCCAGAGGGCCATAAGGTTTCAGCAAGGTTTTATCTTGAACTCTTACAATTGATAGAGGGGCATAATTACCAAACTTTTGACAAAATATTGACGGCGACTCGAAGGTACGAGATCACCATTCAAAGGCTTACAGTAAGGACTGGGGTCAGAATAGATCCCACAGTCAGATTGAAGAAGGAGGGGGAGCAGTGCCCCGAATAACAGCACCATCCACTGGTATTCGTATCCACGATGTGGCGATACGAGGACCAGCACCACCCAGGCAGCAGCAACAGCAACAGAGGAAGAACCAGCAACTCCCGGCGGGCTGCACTTATTGTGGAAAGATGGGGCACACTAGAGATGTGTGTCAGACATTGAATGGACTGTGTCTGATATGTGAAAATCCAGACCACCGGGTTACCACATGTCCCATGAATTCGAGGTCAGGAGGACCAGGACAGCAGTTTCCTGCTCTGCCAGCACCAGGGGCAGGCCAGTATCGAGGACTAGCAGTGGCAGTGAGGCCATTGGCACAGCGTCCGTTAGTACCGCAGGCTCAGATGTTTCGACAGCAGGGACTGTCGATGCAGTAACACCAGCATAGACCACCCCAGCATCATCAAGGAAGGGGCCAGCAGCAGCATCAGGCTAGGCCGCAGCATGGAAACCAGCAAGGAGGTCGAGGGCAAGCATTCACTCTGTCCTTGGAGGAGGCATTGGCATCGGAAGATGTTGTGGCAGGTAACATTCTTGTCGCCTCATATCCCGCAGTAGCATTGTTTGATTCGGAAGCATCCCATTCATTTATATCTGCACAATTTACGACACGACTAGGAATGGAGTTCGAGGCATTGCCAGGGAGGTTGAATATACTCACTGGTAATGGGCTCGTAGGAGTTAGTAGAGTTATTTTAGCATGTAGTGTGGTAGTTTTGCGGGCATTCTTTACCCGCCCGGTTGATAGAATTTTCTGTTGGAAATTTCGACGTTATTTTAGGTATGGACTGGCTGAAAGACAGTCATGCGACAATAGATTGTCGTAGAGGGAGTGTATCTTTTGATATTCCAGGCATGAAGAGGTTCACCTTAGTCAGATCAGAGGCAACTCAGCAAGAGCAGGGAGTAATAGCAGCAATGGAAGAAGTTCAGATTCCGAAGGTAGTTGAAGAGTTTCTAGACATATTTCCTGAAGAACTTCCAGGTATACCACCGGTTAGAGATATTGAGTTCAGCATAGAATTGGCACCAGGAACTAAACCGATATCAGATCGAGTTTACAGAATGGCGGATTCAGAGCAGGCCAAGGTATATCAGCATATAGAGGAACTGAAGGAGAAGAAGTTCATCCAAGCTAGCGTGTCACCATGGGCAGCACCAGTGGTACTTGTGGGAAAGAAGGATGGGTCATCCAGATTGTGCATTGACTACAGGAAGCTTAACGCGGCAACAGTGAAGAACAAGTACCCATTATCCAGGATCGACGACTTATTTGATCAGTTGAGCAAGGCTAGAGTTTTCTCCAAGATAGATCTTCGTTTAGGATACCATCAGGTGAGGGTTCGGAAGGAAAATATTCCCAAGACAGCATTCAGGTCGAAGTATGGGCATTATGAATTCTTAGTAATACCGTTTGGTTTGACCAATGCTCCAGCAATATTCATAGATTTGATGAATCGCATCTTCATGCCATACTTAGACCAGTTTGTCGTTGTGTTTCTTGACGACATACTCGTGTACTCTGCTAGTGAAGAGGAGCATGAAGACCACCTCAGAAAAGTGTTGCAGGTTCTGAGAGAGAATTAGTTGTATGCCAAGCTCAGCAAGTGTGAGTTTTGGTCGGATCATATTTTATTTTTGGGTCACATCATATCAGGAGCTGGAGTAGCAGTAGATCCCAAGAAGATAGAAGCAGTAGAAAGTTGGCCAGTACCCGAGACCGTAGCAGATGTGCGGAGCTTCTTGGGATTGACAGGATATTACAGAAGGTTTGTGTCAGACTTTGCAAGGCTTTCAGCACCCATGACCCGCTTGACCCGGAAGGATGTACCGTTCGTTTGGTCGGCAGAATATCAGGCATCATTCGAGACTTTGAAGCAGAAGTTGATATCAGCACCTATTCTTACATTACCAGTTGGACCCGGAGGTTTTACAGTATATTGTGATGCGTCAGGTAAAGGACGTGGATGTGTCCTTATGCAGCATGGGAAGGTGATAGCATATGCATCTAGGCAGCTTCGGGACCACGAGAAGAATTACCCAACTCATGATTTGGAGTTAGCGACAGTAGTGTTTGCTCTGAAGCTATGGAGGCATTACTTATATGGTGACCGAGTGGAGATGTACACAGATCATAAAAGTTTGAAGTACATCTTTACTCAGAAGAATCTGAACATGAGGCAGAGAAGATGGTTGGAGTTGATCAAGGATTATGACGTAGAGCTTCAGTATCCAGGGAAGGCTAATGTAGTAGCAGACGCTCTCAGCAGGAGAGGCGGCACATTTATGTTGACAACATAGAGGCATATCTTAGAAGACCTTCAGGAGATGGGCATCGAAGTTATACTTTCTAGTGATATAGGAGTTCTAACAAGTCTGCAGGTTCAATCCGACTTGGTAGGCAGGATCAAGGCAGCTCAGACACAAGACCCAAGGATTCAGAAGCTTAGGGCAGAATATGAGTCAGGACTCAAGAAGGAGATGAGAATTCATGAAGATGGTACACTTAGGTTTGGATCACGTCTATGTGTGCCTAGTGGAGATATCAGACAGGAGGTTATGGCAGAGGCTCACAGTTCTCAGTATTCTATTCACCTTGGAGGGACCAAGATGTACCAAGATATCAAGCAGCATTTCTGGTGGAACGGGATGAAGAGGGAGATAGCTATATTTGTTTCCTGTTGCTTGGTATGTCAGCAAGTGAAGGCAGAACAGCAGAGGCCGGCTGGGTTATTGCAACCGCTTCCTATTCCGGAATGGAAATGGGAGCATATTACAATGGACTTTGTGACCGATTTACCGAGATCACCAAGTGGTAAGGATGCTATTTGGGTGATAGTAGATCGACTTACGAAGGTAGCACACTTTCTTTCTTTCAGAGTAGGGTAATCTACAGAAAAGTTGGGATAGTTGTATATGCAACAGATAGTCAGGCAGCATGGAGTCCCTGTCAGTATTGTGTCGGATCGAGATACCCGCTTTATATCACATTTCTGGAAGAGCTTATATCATAGTCTGGGTACCAAGTTAAGGTTTAGCACGGCCTATCATCCGCAGACGGATGGGCAATCAGAAAGAACGATTTAGACTTTAGAAGACATGTTGCGAGCTTGTACTTTAGATTTTGGAGGGCCTTTGGAGAGTCACCTGCACTTAGTCTAGTTCTCATACAACAATAGTTATCAAGCCAGTATCCAGATGGCGCCATTTGAAGCACTATATGGTAAGAAGTGCAGGTCACCGCTTGTATGGGATGATATCGGAGAGAGGAAGATGTTAGGCCCAGAAATGATTGTTCAGACGGTTGAAGTGGTTAAGGGAATTAGAGAGCGACTTCGAGTTGCGCAGGACCGGCATCGTCATTGGGCGGACCAGCATCGTAGGCCGTTAGAATTCTCTGTTGGGGACCACGTATTCTTGCGGATCTTACCTACTCGTGGGGTCATTAGATTTGGCGTTCGTGGGAAATTGAGTCCGCGGTACGTGGCCCCATTTGTTATCCTTGATCGGGTAGGCGATGTTGCTTATCATTTATCCCTCCTGCCTTCGTTACGAGAGGTGCATGATGTGTTTTATGTATCTTAATTGCATAGGTATGTATCGGACCGAAGCCATGTCCTCGATCATTCTGAGCTGGTTATTGGTACCAACCTGTCTTACGAGGAAAAGCCTGTGTCCATTTTGGACCGAAGAGAGAAGATACTCAAGAACCGAACAATTAGTCTTGTCCGTGTTGCTTGGGGTCATCACTCCTTGGGAGAGTCAACGTGGGAACGTGAGGATGACATCCGATCACGGTATCCACACCTGTTTGACTCACAAGGTATATCTCTTTCTGTATACCTTGATTGTCCTAATTCTTCATGCTTATCACCTTATGGGTAGAACTACTTGATATCGTGGATTGATGAATTTATATATATAATACTTGCTTTTTGACATGGTAAAATGATTGCTTGCTCACTAGAATTGCTTGTATTAGTTTAGCTCCGATATTTCTACCTGCTTAGATTTGAAATTCCGAGGACGGAATTTTTCTAAGGTGGGTAGAGATGTCACTCCCCGTTCCCGGAATGCATATTTTTATATACATGTGCAACTCATGTATATTTATTTAGTATTTATCATGTATTATCCTGTATTTAAATTTCTTTAATTTCATGTTAATTAATTATCTGCTCTTTAATATTCATGTTAATTATTTCCTGTATTTTATTTCTGCATTCTATTTTCTGCATTTTCTTCCTGCTTTTATTCTCTGCTTTGGTCTTATTGGGTTCGGCCATGGAGGGTTTTCGGGTTCATGGTGGACAACCCGGCCCATAACTCCCACCTACCACCACCCTTCCTATTTAAAGCTTCCTTCTCCTTCTCTCTCCTCATTACTTCTCTTCACCATTACTTCTTCTTCTTCCTCTCATCACTCTCTCAACCAACCACAGCAGGCAAGTGCAATCTTGCTTCTTGCTTGGAGAACCATTTTTGTGGTTCATTTCTCTTTCTCTCACGATCCTGAGAGAGTTTAGTTCTTGGCATTTTTGATTTCTATGGCTTGTTTTCTCTAGATCTAAGTTATTGTATTTCGGTTATTTATGGGTTTTGATCTCCCAACTTAGCGTGTCTTTTGGCTGGGAACTTTATTTTTTGGCTCGGACGAAGGCTGAGTCACGCACACGTTCTTACGTGTCTGCGTGTATTTTCAGTCACGCACACGTTCTTACGTGTCTGTGTGTATTTTCAGTCACGCACACGTTCTTACGTGTCTGCGTGTATTTTTAGTCACGCTAACGTTCTCATGAGCGTGCATGTATTTTTAGTCACGCTGACGTTCTCATGAGCGTGCGTGTATTTTTAGTCACGCTGACGTTCTCATGAGCGTGCGTGTATTTTTAGTCACGCTGACGTTCTCATGAGCGTGCGTGTATTTTTTAGTCACGCTAACGTTCTCATAAGCGTGCGTGTATTTTTAGTCACGCTAACGTTCTCATGAGCGTGCGTGTATTTTTAGTCACGCACACACCCATGAGTGTGTGTGTATTTTTAGTCACGCACACATCCATGAGTGCGTGGATTTTAGTCACGCACACACCCATGAGTGCGTGTATTTTTAGTCACGCACACATCCATGAGTGTGTGGATTTTTGTCACGCACACGTCCACGAGTGCGTGCGTGAATTTCTTATCATTTTCCACACTCACACTGTGCATGCCAACATGAACCATTTTCACGCTCACTTCGACTAGACTTGTTGGCATGACTTGTTGGCCTTAGTATAACCTACTCAACTTGGCGTGACTTCTTGACCTGGGTGTTTTATTTATAATTATTCACTTAATAATGGCATGATAATTCTTCTATTATATTCTTACGCCTTTTGTGTGAATTTCTTGATAAATCAGGATATGTTAAATTTGTTAAAATGGATTGTTATGTGGAATGCGCCTTGTGTCCTGATTGATCCATGGATACCCAGTAAGACTGGAACTTAACCTTGAGAGTTATAGACTCGACCCCATGTAATACTGATTGACTTTCATGCCTTGTTACCATTGATAATAATGGTTATCTTGACTATAATCGATCATGCGTTCCTAGTTGGAACTAAGAGACTGGCTAGTCATCTTATTGAATTAAATGAATGAGACACGTTCATGTAATGAACTATTGTACTCGATTAGCCGATTCCGAATATTGGCATACAGGCACATGCAGGCTTCAAATTATTTATTTATTTAGTTATTTATTTATCTTACAAAAATAGCATGTGTACTTTATGGTCAAGGCATGATTACTCCGTGGTTAGATTTGATTGTTGCATCACGCTATGTAAAACCTACAACCTAGCCGCACAGGTATCGTTGTAGAGTTGCGCATATCGTACCCCATACGAAAGTACTCATTTGAATGACCATGATCCACAGCATGGAACTTCACTCAACGTAGAGACCATTAAGTCAAATAAAATAATGATGGCATAGAGAGAATGGATTCCCGAGTTCTTACATGGCAGCCCTCTTGGGATTATTAAAGTGCCCGACAGGCCGGCTGGTTCCCACAGATACTGTAAATTCGTCACACGGACAGGAAACGGTATCTGCTTATATTATTGTACGTGCTATATTAATGGCGGGCGTTCCGCTGGGACTCGTCTAATTACATGATTGGCATAATTGATTGATTGGATAGACTAGCCTTGCTCGCACATAGTAAGAACTAAGGAATCCCTATTTACATAATTCCAAGATAACTTGGGACTCACAATAGCAAGCCGTAAGAGTTGCTTGGCCGTTCAAGATGATTTGTTTGTGTACTGTACCTACTCTGTTGCCTAACTGAGATGATCAGAATGTCAGGACATGACGGGCCAACTTCTGTCCTTGTTCGGTTGGGAGGTTGGTTCGAAGTGTCGTGATGTTATGTGAATCCTAGTGGAAAGCAGAGATCTATTATTATATTCTCTTACTTACTAGTTTAATCCTTCATATCGTGCTCCCTTGTGGTACTTGCTATTAGAGGTCTAACCTCTCTGGTTTTGCATGGCCAGATTTAGAGCCAGTCCTCGAGGATCCAGGTTACTTCTACCTCCAAGATGGTCAATACTAGGGGAATGATCGCAGGAGGACTCGAGTGGGTTTCCTTACTTCACCGCTCATTTTGTTATTTACTTCATACTTAGCCGTTTGGCACCGACATGTTAGTCGGATTGTCTTGCTCTTACTTTTTGCATAATTGTAACTAAAGTCAGACTGCAGTTGATAACAATTGTGTATATGTTACTATACCATCTGGCTATGTTTTGTAAAGCCAGATCTCCAGAACATTTTGACTGAGCGTTTGGGACGCCTTACTGCTTTATCTTACATGTTCTCTATTTCTATTTCTTGTTTGAATGATTGAGACAATAGATGTGAAGTAACCATAGTAAGACCTTCATGTAGTATACACCCCCTCGTCTGGCTAGACAGCATTGATCGTATTATACGGTATTCATCTACCCGTAATACGTAGCTGGCTGAGTCATTCCCCCGCTCTCCAGTATTCTGGCTCTGGGGCGTGACAAAAACTCATGGTAGTATCCACTATCATCATAAAACTTTTTGAAATTAGTATTTATGAATTCACCACCATGATCACTTCGGATTAGAGTAATCATGAAGCCTTTTTCATTTTGTACCTCTTTGCAATATATTTAAAATTCAAAAATGGCATCAATTTTGTTTGATAAAAGGAAAATCCAAGTATATTGAGAGAAATCATCGACTATAACAAAAGCGTAGAGTTTACCATCAAGACTGGCGACTATACTAGGACCAAATAAATCTATATGAATCAACTGCAAAGGTCTAGAAGTACTTACAATGTGGATAGATTTAAAAGAATACCTAGTTGCTTTGTTCTTTTTACAGTCAGCACATACCATATCTCTCTTGATGTAATTTCTAGTAGTCATTTTACCAGCTTTTTAGTGTATAGCCTAGAGATAGTGTCCATATTTGTATGTCCTAGCCTCATGTGCCATAGCCAGCTTTTATCTTGATTGGCTACTAGGCACTTTCCCTATTGTTAGCACGTTCTAAAAAGAAAATATAAATATTAACTTCCCTGATTCCTTCATATACGGGATTCCTGGTAGACATTTCATAGATAGAACATTTATCTTTCATAAAGTTGATACCATAACCATTATCTACCAAATGCCTTATGCTCAATAGGTTATGTTTCAACTATGTGACTAGACAGACGTCTTTTATTTCTAGATAGGAGATATACCAACAGTGCCATTACCGATAATATCACCTCCCAGATTTTTGTCGAAGGAAATATATCATTCTTTCTTCATCGATAGCATAGCGAATAAAGATGCATCACCAGTCATGTGTCGCGAACATCTACTATCGAGTATCCACTAGCTTTTAGCATGAGAAGGTTGAGGGTCCACCTATAAAAAAGTAGATGAATTCTTTGGTACCCATTTCTTCAAGGGTCCATTATGATTAGCTTTAGGAATCCAAGCAAGTAAATTAGTGTTAACAAGATTTTTAGCTCTACAATATTGTGATATGTGCCTGTGTGTACCACAATATGTGCATGTATGTTTTGAAAATGTGCTTTTTATTTCTGTGTTGACATTCTTATATGTCTTTCTTAGGAACCTGTAAGTGAAAGCATGATTGTGAGAAACGTGTTGTTTAGGTGCTTTCTTCGGTTTAGTCATTTGTGATGTATGCTTGACATTAGAACTAACCTTAGGTCGTGTAAAAGAGATGACCTATTTTCCTAACTTGATCTCTAACTTTTTAGAGATCGTACAAGACTTCTCATATCTAGTAGTCATATCTATGAGTCTTTTTTCAGTGACTAAGTACCTCTTCTTCTCTATTCATAAAGTTATTGCACCTTGACATAGTGTTTTTCTTTTTTCTCTATGGTAAGGATAGCCTCATGATAGTCTACTTTAAGCTTGGCTATCTCTTCTGTGTTATTGGTAGTATATATCTCTTTAATGTATTTAATAAGATTAGATAGTTTAGCTACTTTGGTTGTGTGTACCTTAATCTTTTTGTGAGATTGCTTGTACTTTTCCAACACATTTCTGTGTTCTTCAAGTAGTTCGCTAAAGATAGTTTCTAGTTCATCAAAAGTAAAATCATCGTACAAAGGGTTATCGAATACTTTATCAAATGCCATTAGACAGATATTTGCACTGCTGTTGGGTCTGTCTTCCTCCTCTGATTTACTAGCCTCACTTTCGTGCTAGATGCTTATGTTAGCGTACTTTCGACCGGTTTTTTCTACTCGATCTTGATCGATCATATGGACTGCTCTTCTTTGACAGTAGATTGTCCTTTTTTATATGCCCTGATTTCTTACGTCCGAAGCAGATTGTTTCTTCTTCATTGCTTTCATGGATGTCCTTTTTTTGGTTTGATCTCTCAAACTTCAAGAACTTTCTGAAATTTCTGACTACCAGGGCCTGTTCACCACCATCGAATGATTCTTCATCTGAATCATTGCATGAGACTTTTCTGGCTTGTGCTTTGAAGGCAATAGATTTTCCTTGGGAGTTGCTTCTTTGAACTCTTGCAAGTCCAGCTCATGGGTCATGAGCTTGCCTATCAGTTTCTCCAAAGTCGTCATGGTGAGGTTATTTTCTTCTATGATCGTAGTGGCCTTCGGGTTCCAGTTCTTGGTTAGAGCCCGTAGAACCTTCTTGATCTTCTTGTAATTGTTGTAATCCTTACCAAGAGACTGTAAACTATTAGTAATATCAAAAAAATGAGTGAACATCTGTGTAGTTGACTCACCGGATTTTATCTTGAAAGACTCGTATTCCTGTGTTAGTCTACTAATTTTGGATTCCTTCACTTGGGAAGTTCCTGCAGGAGTTACCTCAAAAAGTCTCCAAATTTTATTAGACTTCGTACAGGTTGATACGCGATTAAACTCGGTTTTGTCAATTACACATAATAGTGCATTGATGGCTCGTGCATCTAGTCTAGCCTGTGTCTTTTTATGCTCCATATAATTATCATATGACTTGTCTACTAGTACCCCATCAATCACTGTTCTAGGCGGTTTCTTATAACCGTTTATTACTATCGACTAAAGATCGAAGTCTAGTAATTTAAGAAAGAAACTCATCCATGTTTTCCAATAGATATAATTTGTTCCCTCAAATAGTGGGGGTCTATTTGTGGATTGTCCTTCACCGTTGAATATTGATTTAACGGCTACCATAGATATATATACTCTAGATGGTTTTGTATATGTATAACCTGCTATGATACCAATTGTAGGACCGTTGAGTACCTATAGAGGGGGGTGACTAGTGTGTACGCGTGTGCAGCAAAAATAATCACCAATTAAAAATTAAGCAGCTATATATTATGGCAAATAAAAGACAGTAATAAAATGCTATAAAGTAAGAGGTAAGATAATCAAACTCAGTGACACAGCAATGTATACTAGTTTTGTTCTGAGAGGACTAGTCTAGTCTGGAGTAGTCTTGCTCGATGTTAATCCACTATGACACAAGCTAATTGAGAGCTTGTAGTCTCTTACAACATCGTACTTGGTGACGAGCGCACGACCGACTCCACAAGTTGATTTCAAAAATTGGAAATTTTTTGAATGCAGCCTCTGATACAACTCTTCAGTACCAAAATGGTAGATTGAACATAACTGTATTGGCTTTGACTAAGTGTGGTATAGACTTTATTTGTAAGCTTTGCTCGTAGAAAATACTTTAGAATAGATAGAGAAGAGAGTGAATGAGTGATTTGAAATAGTGAAAATTTATCTCTATTTATAGTGTTTTTGCAGACCATATTCGGGTTGAGTTCAGGCTGAGTTCGGATGCATGAATCTTCTTCGAATATTGTAGGCATATATGGTAGGAGACCAAAACAAATTTGAAGCTGACCTGGCCGAAGTCGAGCCGAACTCGGACCGAGTTCTGTGCAAGTTCTGCCTAGGTTAGGTCAGAACTTTTAGATCAAAAACAATTTGGTTTTGGGATTTTTGGATATGTAGACTTTTTTGGATTTGGATATGTAGGCTTTTTAGATAGTGGACTGATAAAAACCTAAGCCAATACCAATCCTGATCAACCTCGTATATATTTCCTAGACTCAATAAAATTGAATACAGAAGAAAATATAAAAGTCTTGATCTTGCTTCCAGTATGATTGCTTATTGATGACTATGCAATATCTGTACTTTGTAGTAGTAGGATGTAGACGTTTTTCTCATTTCAAACATGTAATCCTGTAGCAGCTTGTATATTTTGCATATCGACCAAAATTGTCGTTGATTATCAAAATCAAGTGTGATCGTTAACTAATAGGCCAACAGAGTTCTCAATAGACTTGGTGCCAGAAAAGGAGCCTATTTTGTAGAACATTTGTAGGATCAGCAACAGTGAGTTGGCAAAAATGAAGAAACAAGTAGATGAGCTATTGGTCAAGGGATTTATCAGCTCTAGTTCTTCACCTTGGGGCACTTCTATTTTGGTTGTACCGAAGAAGGATGGATCAGTACGTATGTGCTTTGATTACAGAGCACTGAACAACCTCACTATCAAGAACAAATGCCCGTTGTCGAGGATTGATTATCTACTTGATCAGTTGAGTGGCACGAAGATAGACTTGAGGTCAGGGTACCACCAGTTGAATATAAAAATGAAGACATTCTGAAGACTGTGTTTTTGACTTGTTATGGCCAATATGAGTTCACTGTGATACTGTTTGGCTTTGATTAATGCCCCGACAGTGTTCACGAACTTAATGAACAAGGTATTCCATCAATACCTTGACAAGTTCGTGGTGGTGTTCATCGATGATATTCTGCTCTATTTGAAGATGCCAGAGGAGCATGATGAGCACATGAAGATTGTGTTGGAGACCCTCAGAAAGGAGCAGTTGTACGAGAAGCTGTCAAAGTACAAGTTCTTCCTGGAGCAGGTGAAGTTTTTGGGTCATGTTGTGACTGAGGAGGGGATCTTGGTGGACCCGAAAAAGATTGCAGCAGTTGAGTCTTGGTCCACACCAAGCATAGTTGCAGAGATACAGAGTTTTTTAGGTCTAGCAGGCTACTGCCGAAAGTTCGTCCAGGACTTTTCCCGGATTACAAAGCCGATGACCCGACTCCCCATGAAGGATGTGGATTTCTTTTGGACTGAGGAGTGTCAGGCTGCCTTTGATGAGTTGAAGAAGATGTTGACTATAGCTCCTATCTTGACGTTGCCATCGGGGGCAGGTGGTTTCACTATCTATGGTGATACTTCTGGGAAGGGCTCTGGTTATGTTCTTCAGCAGCACGGAAAGGTGATTGCCTATATATCCAGAAAATTATGTTATCATGAGAAGAACTACCCGACCAATGATCTGTAGTTGGTAGCAGTTATCTTTGCTCTGAAGCTATGGAAACACTACCTGTACGGAGAGCGTGTGGAGATCTTTACAGACCATAAGAGCTTTAAGTATATTTTTACTCAGAAAGAGCTGAACATAAGGCAGAGGCAGTGGTTAGAGCAGATAAGGGACTTTGATATATCCTTGCAGTACCATCCAGGGAAGACCAACGTAGTCGTCGATGCCTTATGCAGGTTTTCGGTAGCTATCTGCTTGAGAGTAGACCGTCACTTATTCGCAGATCTGGAGAGCTTGTGTATCGAGGTAGTACTTGCTGGGATAGAGATACAGATGTAGGGTTTGCAGATTCAGTCTGAGTTGATGGAATGGGTCAAGTTTGTGCAGTTTAATGATATGACTCTGAGGAACATCAGAGAGCATGTTCAGAAATGATTATTGGATGATTTTATTATTGCCAATAATAGGTCATTGAGGCATGATACTAGATTGTGCGTGCCTAGTGGAGACCTACGGAAGGAGTTTTTCCAGGAAGCACATTATTCTCAGTACTCTATTTATCCTGGTGCCAACAAGATGTATAGGGATCTGAGAGAGCACGTGTGGTAGTATAGCATGAATCTGGAGGTGGCACAGTTTGGATCCAGATGCTTAGTGTGCCAGCAGGTAAAAGCAGAGAGACAAATGCCTGGAGGTCTGCTTCAGCCATTACCCATTCCAGAGTGGAAGAGGAAACACATTACTGTTTTCCATGAACAAAAAAGTTGAAGAACTTTTATATCACAAACGAGAATAAGTACAAAAGAAATCCTAAAGAAAAAATATATATACAAATTAATTCTGAGGAAGTGTGGCGATAGAGATCAAATACTGTAGTGGTTCCTTTACTCCGTTGACGATTTGACGACGAAAAGAACTTGCTCTGACTCTTTGAATGTCTACGTGTGGATAATCCGCGGTTGCCAATCAAGAGCCGGTCAAAGCTCCAAATAAAGGAAGACTTTTTCTATATATAGGATGGTGGAATGAACCATCTATGCAAACATATACGATGTACGCATGGGTTTTTGGCAAACATGAGCGTTGTGCGTACAAAAAATTTAGCAGAATCTGTTATAACTGCACTGTTGGGTTGCATATGAGGTGACACATGGCAGTTTTTAGAATTCATTTGTTGCTGAGATCTTGGATAGTTGGCACCCGTTCATAGACATGACTGAGTCAAATGACACATGGCACATGCATATTTCTCAATGATGTCATTTTGTTAAACAGAATAGATTTGATCGTATCTGGGAGATATTGCACCCTTGCTTGGCCACGTGGCATCCTTCAACATGGGCTGCGCTTTGAGGATGCCACGAGAGCTGTGCTCGTAGGCATCCTGGATGTTGCGCTTTTGAGCTCTGTTGTAGGAGTTGTGCTTTTGGAGCGTCAGAGTGGCTGTGGTTTTGGGCGTATTAAAGGTCTTGCTTTTGACTGAATTGACGACGAGTATCTGACAACTGACATCTAACATCTGGCTATTAACAGTTGACAACTAATAGTTGTCATCTGATATTTGTGTCAGTCGTGTCATAAATTTTGAAGTGACAGCTTGGGGTGCTGGCAAAGCTATTGAGGCAAGGCTTCGGGAGACTGCTTGCAGTAGTTGCGCCTTTTGGGAAGCCCTTCTATTCCTTTAGGGTGCACTTTTAGGGATCCACTTTTAGCTCATTTGGACCAAAAACTCCTTAATTTCTGCCTCTACGTTGCGCTCGACGAGTGATGATTTTTGACTAAGGACTTAGTCAAGAAGTCTCATAAAATGAGATTCATTGTGATGAATACAAGTTTCATCCGTTTAACTCAGAGCCTTTGATTGGCTGCCACTTGTTATGCGGGTTTGACCATACACAGCCTATAAATAGGGGTATTTTTAAGCCAAAAGCTCGTTCGTGCACTCCTCTCCCCCACTTCATGTCGGAGCCGATGTTATTCCCTGATGAGTGTGAGTTTCCTCCTTGGGAGTTTGGCAGAGCTTGTGCCAATCGTAGGCTAGGATTGCAGAACTATATGTTTAAAGATGTGGCGAGTTGATGAAGGAGTTCTTTTGAAGAATTCAGCTGACTATGGACGGACTTGTTCCTGTTTAGGTGGCATGCTAGCTGTGCTCTGGCTCGAGACGAATCTGAGTGCCAAGATGTTGAATATAGGGCTTTAGATTGATTGCCATTCCAGCTATGTTCAGTCAATGATTAGGATTTGTACCCCAAAAAGTGCTTTTCTTGGCCTACTTTGTACGGGCATCGAGAAAAGGCACTTTTCTTAGCATACATTGTAAAATGTTTGCCAAGTTACATGTTGTACTTTTGTACGTTGTGCTTTTACGCTGCACTTTTGTATGTTGTGCTTTTGTACGCTGAGTAGGCAGATAGATTTACTTATGTAATCATGAACATGAAGAATCTGTAATAGATTTATATTTTCATGTAATCATGATTATTAATAAAGAATCTTATTTTGTGTGTTTCACTTCCAAGTTCTGTCTGATATGCACAGCAGTTTGTGGCCCACTTCTTTTGTAGACCCTGCGTTTTATTTTAGTTCACTATGCACATTTCCGAATATTTCATGCTTCTACAATTACCAAAGATTTTGTGTCCGAACTTTTGCGATCTCCAAGAGGGAAAGACGCGATTTGGGTCATCGTTGATAGGTTGACCAAATCGGTCCACTTTTTGCCTCTCAATGTTGGTTTGTCTATGGAGAAGCTGGCAGAGATGTATGTGAGGTAGATCGTCAGGTTGTACGGGATTCTTTGAGCATAGTCTCGGATCGGGATAGTCGTTACACTTCTCACTTTTAGAGGAGTTTGCAAGCTAGCTTGGGCACTCAGCTCAAGTTCAGTACCGCATATCATCCTCAGACGGATGGGCAGTCGAAGAGGACTATTCAGACTCTCAAGGATTTGCTTCGCACCTGTGTTCTAGATTTCAGGGGATCTTGGGAGGACCATCTCCATCTGGTAGAGTTTTCTTACAAAAATAGCTACCATGCAAGTATAGAGATGTCACCATTTGAGGCTCCATACGGTCAGACATGTCGCACTTCCTTGTCTTGGGACAATATTGATGAGAGAGGTTTGCTTGGCCCGGAGATGATTGTAGATGCAGCGGAGAAGGTCAAGCTTATTAGAGATAGACTTCGAGTAGCGTAGGACAGACAGCGGCATTGGGCCGATAGCCACCGGAGACTATTGGAGTTTGAGGTATAGCTTTAGTTCTTTAGATTGTGCTTGAATGTGATTGTTTCCTTTAGAATTTGTTTATTCTTGTTTTATGATAGGTTGGCGATCTGGTGTTCCTGAGGATTTCTTCGACATAGGGGCACGATATGCTTTGGTGGAGGCGGGAAGCTTAGACTACGATTCATCGGACCTTTCACCATTCTTGAGAGGGTCGTTGCAGTGGCCTATCGAATAGACTTGCCGCCTACACTAGAGGGAGTTCACAACGTATTTTATGTGTCATAGTTGAAACAGTACGTGGCAGATCCTAGTCACGTATTCGATCACTTCGAGATAGAGGTGGGCCTGACTCTCAGCTATCTAGAGCAGCCAGTAGAGATTCTGGATCGCCGGGAGAAGGTGCTCTGGAACCAGGTTATCCCCTTGGTTCGCGTCGCATGGAGGCATCACTCTCCGGGTGAGTCTAAATGGGAGAGAGAGGACGACATGTGCGAGCGATACCCTTATCTCTTCGATACTTAAGGTATTGTTCGTCTTGTTCTTCCTTTGCATTCTTGTGCTAGTTTCATCTTTTAATTTCGAGGAAATTTTTTTTTAAGAGGGTAGATTTGTCCCTACCATAATCCTATATAGTGTTATTTTTGTCATTTTATATTATTAATATGTTGTGTACATTTATTTACTTAATTATAGTGATGGTTGTATGTGTTAGTGGACTAGCCTATTTATTGGACACTTGATTAGTGAACCAATTTAGATGTGTCATGACACTTGGACCAACATTTTAGGCTAGCCTCATTAGACTCATTTAAGTCATAACATGTCATGAATAGGGATTAGATTTAATTACCAAATAAGATTAGAAGCTTCCATAGATTAGTCAAACCTTCATGACAACATAAGAAGGCATTGTGGACATTTCCTATCGACATGACTAGGGTTTAATGTGGCCGACCACTAGAGGAAGAGGCCTCATTCATTTCACTTCTCATTTGGAGCACAAAACCCTAGTTTGGTGCTCATCCTAAAAATCCCTTTCATTCCTCCATCAAATTCCTACCCAATCATTCCTAATCCTCTTCTACTCTTCATCCAATGAGCCTAGAAGTTTGGAAGCCAAGGAGCACAAGAAGATGAGGCTATTTTATAACAACCCACTTTATACAAGCAGTATGTCGACTCAAACGGCGCAAGTACAACGACTCAAATCTTACCTTACTCGGTGAAATGACTCACTTAAGGCAAAGGCAATGGACTTGGCACTTCAGAAGAATCCAGATGTAGACTTTCAAAAGCATGTTCAGAGTCTCACTCGACCGATGTGATCCATAATAACATAGACGGTATTGCTAGATCGCTATGCGATAACACCTGCATGCTAATAAAAGAACTTAATGCACCTAGATAAGGGAATAATCCCATCTTGTATGCTTGTATAGAATAAGGAAATAAACTAGGAATTTTACTTGAACCCTCGCACCGCACTCCACTCTCGTGCCAAGGCACTGCTTACATTTCGAGTAGATATTTCCTATGCGTTCAATTATGTATGAATTGCTTGTCACTTAGATTGTACCACAACTTGAGGCATGAATTCATTAATGGTCTAATGAATGGAGGCAGGAAGACTATCGAAACAGTCATTCCGAGTCGAGTAATAGAAACATGGAAAGGCTTTAGAACTGTTGGGTCGCCAAGGCAGTTCCCGTACCGAAAGCTGTATAATGTATGAAGAAATGAATGAATGGATGAATGAATAAGTGAAAGAAAGAAAGAAAGGAAGGAAAGAATAAATAAAAGAAATCAATAAATAAATAAATAAAAGAAGAAAAGTATGATTAGTAACAGGTATGTCGGGACGTGCAACGGGGCCCGCTACCTGCGCTGCATGGATGTCACCGCCAACCTAGTCGATAATCGGTTATGGCTCAGAGTGCCCATGAGTTAAAAATAAAAAGAGAATACGAAATGTCCACGAATAACTCGTGCACGAGGGATATGGATGAAGGATTCCTCGGATGATCAGAAGTTGGGTTACCAGGGATTATGTCGGCCTAGGAAGAAGTCATGGCTTATGCACGACTTGAGTACGGGCCTAGCCACACAAGCGACATAATATCGGATATTGCGTAGCCTATTAGGGTGTATCGGCTATCACGCCTGGTAGGTAACATCATTACGAATACCCCGTATGTATATTCCAAATGGCTTGTGATGCCAGCAACCAGTTCGTATATATTAATTTGTCTCACTAAGTGACAATTCGCGTGCGAGTCCTTGCATTGAAACAAATAATCTATGTAATCTGAACAACTGAGTAATCGAATGAAACGCATATGAACAAAGATTGAGTATAACATATCTTACAAACTTGAGTACCTCATTTCTTAAGGCAGAAATACGCTCATGACACTCGTATTTTATTATGCAAACCCATCAAGTTATTATGTATAAATTGTTGACTAACTTGGTTAACCTTGGATAGGGAAGATCGTATGGTAAGTTGTATATTCTATGCTTATGCGATACGATATCTGTAGCACGAGATATACTTTACATTATATGCCATGAAATTGATCCTAAGGCAAGATTGGAAAGACAACAACTGATAGATGGTGAATAGAACTAAATGAACGTGTTTGGTAATGATAGCGAGCGGGCGAGCTTGCCTTCCCACCAGTGCATGCAATGTATTGATAACCACCTAGACTGCTTGCAGGGTACGGGACAACCTCTTTGGGTACGGAGTCTTCCCTCGAACGTGCTAAGGTACAGAGCTAACTCTGGACCTTGGAGCGTTGCAAAGGAACTGAAGCACCATATACATGACATAATGTATCGGAACATCGCCATTTATCATTCCATATTGTAAGCTGCTTGGCATGCCTTTTATGTTTTGAGAGAGAGAGCTTGAGCGAATTGTAATCTCGGCCCAGCGTTGCTTATAACACTTCTTGCATATCAATAAAGAGCTTAGATTTGTTTCAACTTATGTTCATCTACTTTCTACTGCAATTGGGACACTCTGTGCGACTCTGTGGCCTAGCTTCAATCGACATTTTTAGGACCTTGCCTTGCACGAGCACAACTTAGGCTCGCATGACAACATGCCCAAGCGAGGATGATCGCTCCTCCGGGAGCAGAGCGTGACATATTTAGCTTGAGAATTGTGTCCAACTTCTCATTTGTGTCCATTGGTGGTGCTACATTGGGAATCCATCTCCCAATAGGTATACATCTAACTTTTCTCTATGTTTAGACTCTAATATATGCAGTGGACCATTAGGAAAACCACCCATAGACTAGGGGTACCTATAGGAGGAAGAACTAGGCTCTAATGACCATTTTGGTAGAAGTTACATAGAGCTTTTGTGCCATTTTTGGGAAAATCTGAGAATGGTGTACCAAGTGTTTATCACTTGGTTTGATAGGATAAAAAGGCATGTGAATGTTGTGTGTGGCTAAATACGTGTCCACAAATGGATATAAGTAGGTTGTGTCATGATACACTAGGACACGAATTCAATTTGGAGGGTTTTTTCCTCCTACACTTGTCATACACATGTCTCATTTCACATGGCACTAGACACTAGCTATGCATTGTGCTAATTAGCTTCTAATTGTCATTTTAGGCATCCTCATGTGTTTAGGTAGGATTAGGACAAGGTTTGGTATAGGTATCTTGGACGTATCACAAACGTATCATAGACTAGTGCGATACGGGGGTGATGCACACCAAGTGTTTGATACATTGCTTGTGTGTATGTAAACACACATGTCGGTTGTGTGTATGTGGATACCCACATGTGTTGTGTGTGTATATTTATATATAGGCATGTATATATATGTATCTATATTCACATAATTTTATATGCAAGTATGTGTGTGTCCTAAATATACACTAGGGTATGTGTGTAGGGGTTACATAGTGTCATGCCCCGCTCCCTGTAACGCCCCAGTCCCAAAATACATAGGACCAAGCACGTGAACATGCCAGCTGCACATATACGAAGAATACTCCAATATATGGAATCCTAAAATTTGCACATAAGATGTAAATAAAATTACCACAGGCCAACAATATATAATCTAATCTCTTCACAGCTCAACACAAAAGGTAATAGAGTCCAAATAAATAAGTAAAAGTATCAAAAGATAGTCGTGTGAACATACTCACTCCAAACAGCTATGAAAAATAGTCTCACAAGATCGGAGTCCAAACTCAACAAATAGAAAGAAATGAGATGTAAAAATAATGTCCACTAATGTTTCAAATAAAGAACAGACTAGACATCAGTAAAGACTGCCTCGTTATCGATGTAGTATAGCTCAAACGCCGCTCCGTACTCCTGTGGAAAATCGTCTAAACCTGGAGAGATAACCATGTCCTCAGGGGACATAGCAAGATACAAGAAAACACCATGCCATATAAACTGTGATAATATAATAAAAGAAAAAGGTACACATGCAATCGGGTCCCTGACCATTCTATTGTAAATATGAAGTTGAGATACAATCCTTCGACGCATGAGCCCTGGCTGTAAATGGGATCGGCATAGTTCCCATAGAGGGCACCAAGGGCCTACGTCCATAATACTCTGGAAGCGTCAGAGGGCACCATGTGCAAGGGGCTACGTCCATAACGCTCTGGGAAACGTCAGAGGGCGCCTGGAGCCTACGTCTCCGGAGGAGCGCACAGGTAATCAGGGAAGTGCAGAGAAGCCCATACGTCAGGTATTGTTTTCTCCACCCAATGCCTAGTATCATCATCTCCATGACTGATATGAACCTCTAATAACCGCCAAGTCTTTTAACATGCAATACTATTGGCAGTTACTCATCTCCGTCGCACGCTCCATATGTATCGGTGGCCAGCCGGCTACGCGGATACGTGTCCTACATGTGACTCACATCACGTGATACAACAAGTATCAAGGCCATATGAGATATACCAATACCTCAACATCAATGGGTGGTCACTAGACTAAGTCAATACAAGAGAAATAAATAAGGCAAGGTAAACGACCGATAGAGTCGCTTGCACCCAAGTGTGACTTGGACGCACAGTTTAAATATCAAGAAATAAGAAATGCTGAAAATGACAACTAAAAATAAGAAATATAATAATCACATAGTAGGGTAGCAAGGTATCTTGCCTGATGGTGCAAAGTGGCAAGTCCAAGTAATCACAATGTCAGCCAAGAATTGTCACAATCTCCAAACAACTCCGGATGCTGAAACAAACATCAAAAATGCACTCGGTGTAAAAGATATACCTAGGAAATGCCTGTCCAAAAATCTAATTCTGGAACAGGGGCAAAATTGTAATTTTAGGTCAAAACGATGTCCGTCGTTGGACCCGCTTTGCACCAAAATGCGTGCCAAAGTCTATAGTCTCTAAAGTCCTCAAACTACATGTCTATGGACTCAGTTTGAGGAGAGGAACTCAACGGTATGTCCAGTTTTGGATTCCGATGAGCCGTACACAAAATTGCCCGTTTGAACGGGTCGCGGGCCCGCCAAAAAAGGGGTTCCGATTCGACATTCTCAGAATCGAACCAAACTTGGCACACAGGACTAGAATTTTGATTCGGACCTGTTGGCGCAAGTTTTATCTCGAATCGACGACTGTACACGAAGTTAGGACAAAGTTTGTAAAACGCCAATACGGGGGTATCTCGACGGATACAGACTGATTTCGTCGCGCACACACAACCAAACTGAGTTCCGTCTGTTCCCACACGTCGACAACGTCCATACGTGCCTTTCGATGCGTATAGCGTGCGACCACGTCGCCCATTTTGTCGGGGCACACGCCATATCGAACAAAATTCAAAAAATTAGTATAATTAAACACAGGTTTTTCCTCAACTTCAACATCAATCTACTTTTTACACGCTAATCGAAACGATGATCCAGAAGATGCGTTGCGATCTCGATTATGTTGTCTTTTACTATTTTTAATTAGTTCCTACAGTACTGTCACGACCCGCACCCTAGAGTAAGGGCACGAGAACGTAACAACGTCCAGCCTACACTGCAGTGTCGGCAGTAGAACGATGTTCTAGGTCATGAACTATAACTAGCATAATATGAATACTCTCCATAAGGAGGCCAACACAGAGGTACAACTCAATCACAATCTAAGGTAGAATGATAAAGATAGATAAACATAAAATCCAAAAGAGATACAGGAGATAGAAGTCTAAGTGTCTAAGATACATAATCCCAGAAATACATCTCAAAACTCAAATACAGTAATTCACAAGTAAATACAACTCCAGACAAAATGAAATAACTATCTAAACAACCTCTACTGTGTCTCCTCTAGGCTAGCAGGCAATCCCAGGCCATCTGTAAAATTTATCAACAGGTCTAGTCAGGACAGGAGCGAGCACAGTACATCTCAACAGTTCATAGCAGGTTAGAAAATATAATCATGCAGTAAAGTAGGATATAGATACTGAAAGAAGTGCAGTAGGTAAACAGAGAGAGAACTGTAATAGAAATATCTACTATAAGTAGAGAGCTACCAGTGACTAGTGATTTTAGAGCACAAAGTCGACATGTGAACGGCTTGATTTGTACATGGCTATACTAAAGAGGCGTACATGGCTATTCTACTTTGGAATTGTTCACATGGCTATTTATACTCCTCCGTACCCCCAATTAATACACAAGGATCCAACCAGGTTATGTTATGATTCTATGTAACAGCCCCCGAAGGGTGGTAAGCCCCCAAAGGGTGATATGCCCCCAAAGGATGATAAGCCCCCGAAGGGTGATATTCCCCCAAAGGGTGATAAGCCTCCAAACGGTGATAAGCCCCCGAAGGATGGTACATAGTAGTCCCATAAATGGGAATTCTGATAGACCCAATAAATGGGATAAGGATTCAGAGAAGTCTATGTGATCATATGAGTATATGTCACAAGTGATCAAAGAACCAAAGAAGCATATGATACGCTATGTAAGTGAAACGCACAGAACATAGAGTACCCGATGCTCCCTGAAGGGATAACATCTCAAAAAGGGATCCATATAGTACTAATCCGTGTGACCAACGTGACAGTATCAAGTAAAGTAATTTAATGCAGGAAATAATTCTAAGCAGGATATGAACTGATCAGAGAATGTACTCGCATGATAACCTGAATAGCTGATAAGTATAGAGGGTCCAACTGAAGCCACAGTGTCCTATTTAAAGCAACACAGGTTACAAGGTATCTGGCTCCTATTTAGAACAGCATAAGTCACAACATGTCCAGAAGGGTAATATAAAGCACTACAATGTATTTTACATGAATCTAGGTCAAACTAGGCCAAAGTCAACCCTTGGTCAACTCTGGTCAACTGCACTAGTCAAACTAGGTCAAACTAGGTCATGTCCTAACCCAGCAAGTCTTACTAGGCCTAACCAAGACTATCCTAGCAAGCACACATCAATACAAGGCTATACAAGCCAACATACACCCAACTCTATATAGCATGCAATTATTCAATACTCAAATAGGCAAGAATTCACATTGGATATACACTAGGTAATCTATTACTTTAAACTATATATGTCTACACATATATACATATGCATATATTGGTATTCAATATTAGGTCTATAATCATGGCATTTCAAATGGTTATATAAACTTATATATTACAACACAATATGCTAACAAATATATAATATACATACATAGCTAAGTTAACTGTATTCATAAATACTTATTTAAGAGGCTATGTGTGTGTATGTGAACATGGAAAAGGGGCAAGTGAGGGTTAAATGGGCATACATAGTGTATAGATATCAAAGAGTGTCAAAGTGTAAGTGAACAAAGTGTCAAGTGTGATAGTGTCTACATAGTGTAAGGTGTACATGAGGTAATATAGGATTTGTGTTAACATAGAACATTACATCTCATTAACTTGTATATTGCATACATTACATCTATTATTACATTACATTTATGATTGCATTCATTCATCATTCATTTATTCTCTTGCACTACTATATGCACCATACATTACATACTATGGAACCTACATATTCATTACAAGCCATACTTATACATGCTTACATTAGATAGGATACTTACACCTCATACATTATTTATTTAAACATTTACTCATGCTTGCATTCTCTATTTAATTACATAATGTATATACATTAACATGGGTTAAAACCAAATAGAATATTATATTACACACAAGGGTGCACAAAATACATATGTCGAATAGTAACTCCTACTAATAATCAATACTGTACCATCTCAGCATGAATTAAAATCTAGGATTAAAGTATGTTATAGATCTATGTGTTAGCTTTCCGAAACTTCCAACGGATCGCGTTTTCGTTTCCGGAAACTCCCGGAATCGCGAAAACACCGAGAACGCGTTTGTCTTTCGTACAGCTGACACTCAAATACTTCTCTAGAAAGTTACAGAAAGAAATAGGCCTATTAATATATGTTTTTGGAATCCTAACTTCAATATGCTTCTTTTAAAAAAAACAGAAGATTAAACCGAGCTTTGAGCTAGAAGTTATGACATTTCTAAGTTAGGGCTGAAATTAAAAACAAGGATAAAAATTATGACGGATTTGGGTAGTTTGAGACAAAAGAACACAAGTATATAACATAATATATCAAGAACTCACTCTCTACACTAATATATATATATGAGACACTATAGAACACATCTCTAATACAAAAATATGAGATTAAACATGTAATAATTCATTCATACATAACAACAACACATAGTGTGTCCAAATTTGGGGTTTTCCCACATGGACACAACCACAACACAAAGGACACTCCTATGACCTCCAAATGGACACGAAATGGACACAAATGGAGATACAACCATGGGGGTCATTCCTATGGGTTCAAAATAGATCTATATGCATGAGGAAATGAAAAGGAGAAGTGATTTATACCTCCCGGTAGATCGAATCGAAGAAAAGCCTTCCCGGAGCGACACCGACACGTAGAGATTCCAAAAGGACATGAACGAGCTCCGTATCCTCCCAAACTTGGGTAGCTTCCTCCTTGGCTAGAATGGAGAAGGAAAGAAGAAGATTTGGTGGCGAAATGGAAGGATTTGGTGGAGAAATTGCTAGGGATTGCTCTCTAGGAATTTGGGGAAGAACAAGAGAGAGAGTGTGGATGAGAATAATGAAATGAACTTGAGCCTATCCTCTCCCAAAGTGGCTGGCCATATGGGGCTATTTATCCTATTATGGTAAGGTCCAAAATGCCCCCACTAACCTATTCTATGAGTATTAGAAAAGGGCTAATTGGTTGGGGCTAAATTAGTCATTCTAAAGTCTCTAATCACACTAACCTTATCCATAATAATTAGTCTAACCTCTAACTAAAATATTTCTATCATGTGGACTAAAATTAATATCATGTGGGCTATGCCTAACTAGTGTGTGGATCCCACTAGAGTCAAACTACCCCCGGGTCCCCGTTTCAAGTCGGATTGAGTTGAAATTCGAACCCGACTCAAATAACCCCAAAACAATATCATAAATAACAAAATAAATTTCAACCCCAAAATAATATCATAAATAATAAAATAAATTTTAAAAATATTCAAAAATATAAAATGACAAAAATATCTCTGTTTTTGAAAACTGGGGGTGACAAATCTATCCACCTTAAAAAAAATTTCGTCTTCAAAATTAAAACAAAGCAATCATAGGAAACACATGCAGAAAACAATCTCATTCAAATAGTTTTCAAAAAAAAAATCAGCAAAAAAAAAAACTCTTTGAGGCACATCAAACATTTGTAAATAAAAACTGATACGTGTCCGATACGAATACAAAACCATCACAAAATCACACATATCAATGGTCAAAATCAACAATCACCAACGCAATAAATATCAAAATAATTCAAAGAGGTCAAATGCAAAATATCCTTAGGCCAGAAATGACATTAAAATATCCTAGTCACATGGTTAGGCTCTAGGCCAAACAGTCACTTGGGTTTCACTAGCAAAACATCAAAATCACAAGTCATAATTTTAAATAGTTTTAAAAATGATTTAAAAATTACCAAAAATCATATCATGATTTAAATGTCAAATCAATAAATGATTAAAATTACAAAATTACCCTCATTTTAGAGAACTGGTGTTACAAGTCTACCCACCTTAGAAAAATTCCATCCTCAAAATTAAAATGTTCATACTCCTTCTAGGTCAAACACCCCACAATCAAAGTCTCAGAACTTAAACAATCATACGATTTAAAAGGATGACATACAGGGTCATGGCATACGGTGGTAGTGAAAGTCTCATCTAGGTATACTAGTCATGCTAAACCAAAACGGTCATATGGTATCAAAACACGAGCAATCTAGGGTGCTAAACTAGAAAAGATACAGAAATAACAATCATCAAGACTATAAGGCAGTCTACCTTCCTATATGAAAACTGGTACTTATCAAAATAAAATAAAGTTAACTACTATTTATCTAATAATGGGTACTATTCAAGAAAATCAAAATCAAAAGTTAAAGAATGAAAGCCAATTGCATGGAAATCCAATCACAATATATTTATATATATAGCGTTAGACAGGGAAAAGCTAGCATTATGTACAAGTTATGTAGTTCGTGTGTGTATGGGTGTATGTGGACATGTTCATATGGTTAGATAATAGGCGTGTGTGTATGTGAAATATACATGAAAGTGCATAGGAGGATTTGGGATTTCAAACAATAACTATCAAGTTACACTAATCATGGCATATTGGTGAAACAATCTACAATACACAACTCATTTGCTCATAACATGCATGGATAACCATGTATATATGTATATATAAAGAGGTAGAGATTTAGTTTTGTATGTATATACATTATAACATGTATGCCTAAGCTCTATATATATCTATATAGATATATAATCATGACATAGAGAGGAAGAGTTAGGTTACATGACAGGGTATACTAAGTTAGGGTGTGTGTGTGTCCTTGTACAGGGTTATAGCTTAGTATTGAAAGGTTAAACCCAGTTTTACTTCAGCATTTACATAAAAAATCTGAAAATAAGCTAACATTTAAACCAGTGCAATATTAACATAATACAATTTCAAAATTTAGGAGTTTGAAACATCACAACTAATCTCAATGCTCCCAATACATCCTAACATGATAGAAATGAAACCCTAATATACTATCAATACATTTATCTACGCATACAGTTCAATATTACATGTTAAATATGAAATTGAACTAAACATGGAAATTAATGTAAAAATGTTAACATGTATTCAGTTTTCAGGATTTTGGAGAATTTGCACATCAAAACCAACTCAATGTTTATCACAACCTAACATGTAAGAATATGGAACCTAAATTTATATCCCTACAACAACAATGTACAAAGCTCTAAATATTACATTTAAAACAATCAATTTAAACTAACATTTAAAATCCCGTATTAAGGGTTAATATGCACATAGTCTCAGATTTGACAAATTTAAACACAAAACTCAACAAAAAAATTTTTTTTGAATTGAAACCCTACGTATAACATACATGTGCAGTGATATAAATAAAACTATTATCATGAAATTTTATATTTAAATTATGAGTTAAGCTAGGAAAAGCAGAGAATCAAAAATATTGGGGTTTTGAAAATTTAAACATTAACGACATATTAATATGTATTCAGATAGGTGGAAATCAAGTGTAGCATGCATAAGTGTCAGGAAAGTGTCCACTATATATATTCATATATTTATTCTCATGTCCCAATATAAAATTTTAATTCTACGTTAAGACCAACAATTAGATTCCTACCAAGGTTGCAAGCAGGTGATTGACGTAATCAAGACAGTATTATTATTATTATTTAATACAAGAATAATAGCAAAAAAAAATAACGATAAAATCTGTTTTTGTTTATCTGTTTAAAAGAAAAACACATTTTGAAACCCAGAGCTAAATTTTTAAATCCAAGATAAAGTCTAGCAAAATCATCGATTCATTGTATTAAGAAGAATTTCATAGTAAGAAGTTACACAAAGTTTATAAAAACAGCTAAAGCTACTCCTAAGTTAAATAAATGAGAAAGAAAACAAAATAAACAAATAACAATTCTCTCTTTCTTTCTTTCTTTTTTCTTCTTTTTTTTTGAAGGACTGAAACAAAAGTAGAGAAAACATGTTCAAAAATATTTAAGGTACAATCTGATAATCATATGCGTCTTCTTGAAATTATGTTGTCAAAATTCTGCCACGCCAATAAGCATAGCTGCAATAAACGATAGAGTCCATAATAATGCATATACCCTATAATCATGTTATCTAGAATTCTTACCACGCCACCAGGTATGGCTGCAAGAAAATCTAGATTTCATAACTAAGATAAGTATAGCTATATCAGGCTCTACGTCCTTGTTATGCTAGCAAATATGACTGTAATAAATTCTAAATTCCATAATAAAGTAGACTTTTACCTTTCTCACTGTCCTTATCAAGTATGTTATCAGGTTATACCTTAATTCCAAAAAAATGTACATATACATATAAATACAAACTCAAATTCAACAACTAACATCAAGATTCAAAATTCAACAATAATCCATCAAAAATCATAAAAATACAGACTCAAATTCAACCACTATCATCAAGATTCGAAATTCAACAATAATCCATCAAAATCAAGTTCAATAACAGGAAGTAAAGGTAAATCAAATCAGGGAAAAACAGATTTCAAATCGAAGTTAAAATAAGATTCTCAATGGTCGTCCCAGGAATCTCTCAAGGAATCCTAACCGTGATTGAGTACCTTCAAAATATATCCTATTCCTACTGCAGGATGTAGTGGTACTCTAGTTCGAATACCACTACATAAACTCGACCTGCATGGGCCACCACTAAAAACGTGTCACGACCCGCACCCTAGAGTAAGGACACGAGAACGTAACAACGCCCAGCCTACGCCGCAGTGTCGGCGATAGAACGCTGTTCTAGGTCATGAACTATAACTAGCATAATATGAATACTCTCCATAAGGAGGCCAACACAGAGGTACAACTCAATCACAATCTAAGGTAGAATGATAAAGATAGATAAACATGAAATCCAAAAGAGATACAGGAGATAGAAGTCTAAGTGTCTAAGATACATAATCCCAGAAATACATCTCAAAACTCAAATACAGTAATCCACAAGTAAATACAACTCCAGACAAAATGAAATAACTATCTAAACAACCTCTACTGTGTCTCCTCTAGGCTAGCAGGCAATCCCAGGCCATCTGTAAAATTTATCAGCAGGTCCAGTCAGGACAGGAGCGAGCACAGTACATCTCAACAGTTCATAGCAGGTTAGAAAATATAATCATATAGTAAAGTAAGATATAGATACTGAAAGAAGTACAGTAGGTAAACAGAAAGAGAACTGTAATAGAAATATCTACTATATGTAGAGAGCTACCAGTGACTAGTGATTTTAGAGCACAAAGTCGACATGTGAACGGCTTGATTTGTACATGGCTATACTAAAGAGGCATACATGGCTATTCTACTTTGGAATTGTTCACATGGCTATTTATACTCTCCCGTACCCCCAATTAATACACAAGGATCCAACCAGGTTATGTTATGATTCTATGTAACCGCCCTCGAAGGGTGGTAAGTCCCCAAAGGGTGATATGCCCCCAAAGGGTGATAAGCCCCCGAAGGGTGATATGCCCCCAAAGGGTGATAAGCCCCCAAAGGGTGATAAGCCCCCGAAGGGTGGTACATAGTAGTCCCATAAATAGGAATTCTGATAGACCCAATAAATAGAATAAGGATTCAGAGAAGACTCTGTGATCATATGAGTATATGTCACAAGTGATCAAAGAACCAAAGAAGCATATGATACGCTATGCAAGTGAAACGCACAGAACATAGAGTACCCGATGCTCCCTGAAGGGATAATATCTCAAGAAAGGATCCATATAGTACTAATCTGTGTGACCAATATGACAGTATCAAGTAAAGTAATTTAATACAGAAAATAATTCTAAGCAGGATATGAAATGATCAGAGAATGTACTCGCCTGATAACCTGAACAGCTGATAAGTATAGGGGGTCCAATTGAAGCCACAGAGTCCTATTTAAAGCAACACAGGTTACAAGATATCTGGCTCCTATTTAGAACAGCACAAGTCACAACATGTCCAAAAGGGTAATATAAAGCACTACAATGCATTCTACATGAATCTAGGTCAAACTAGGCCAAAGTCAACCCTTGGTCAACTCTGGTTAACTGCACTAGTCAAACTAGGTCATGTCCTAACCCAACAAGTCTTACTAGGCCTAACAAAGACTATCCTAGCAAGCACACATCAATACAAGGCTATACAAGCCAACATACACCCAACTCTATATAGCATGCAATTATTCAATACTCAAATAGGCAAGAATTCACATTGGATATACACTAGGTAATCTATTACTTTAAACTATATATGTCAACACATATATACACATGCATATATTGGTATTCAACATTAGGTCTATAATCATGGCATTTCAAATGGTTATATAAACTTATATATTACAACACAATATGCTAACATATATATAATATACATACATAGCTAAGTTAACTGTATTCATAAATACTTATTTAAGAGGCTATGTGTGTGTATGTGAACATGGCAAAGGGGCAAGTGAGGGTTAAATGGGCATAAATAGTGTATAGATATCAAAGAGTGTCAAAGTGTAAGTGAACAAAGTGTCAAGTGTGATAGTGTCTACATAGTGTAAGGGGTACATGAGGTAATATAGGATTTGTGTTAACATAGAATATTATATCTCATTAAATTGTATATTGCATACATTACATCTATTATTACATTACATTTATGCTTGCATTCATTCATCATTCATTTATTCTCTTGCACTACTATATACACCATACATTACATACTATGGAACCTACATATTCATTACAAGCCATACTTATACATGCTTACATTAGATAGGATACTTAAACCTCATACATCATTTATTTAAACATTTACTCATGCTTGCATTCTCTATTTAATTATATAATGTATATACATTAACATGGGTTAAAATCAAATAGAACATTATATTACACACAAGGGTGCACAAAATGCATATGCCGAATAGTAACTCCTACTAATAATTAATACTGTACCATCTTAGCATGAATTAAAATCTAGGATTAAAGTATGTTATAGATCTATGTGTTAGCTTTTCGAAACTTCCAACGGATCGCGTTTTTGTTTCCGAAAACTCCTGGAATCGCGAAAACATCGAGAACGCATTTGTCTTTCGTACAGCTGATACTTAAATAATTCTCTAGAAAGTTACAGAAAGAATTAGGCCTACTAATATATGTTTTTGGAAAGCTAACTTCAATACGCTTCTTTTAAAAAAAATAGGAGATTAATTCGAGCTTTGAGGTAGAAGTTATGATATTTCTAAGTTAGGGCTGAAATTAAAAACGTGGATAAAAATTATGACGGATTTGGGTTGTTTGAGACAAAAGAACACAAGTATATAACATAATATATCAAGAACTCACTCTCTACACTAATATATATATATATGAGACACTATAGAACACATCTCTAATAGAAAAATATGAGATTAAACATGTAATAATTCATTCATACATAACAACAACACATAGTGTGTCCA
The DNA here is from genome assembly GCA_029216955.1 of Iris pallida. NCBI lineage: Eukaryota > Viridiplantae > Streptophyta > Magnoliopsida > Asparagales > Iridaceae > Iris > Iris pallida. The sequence goes on from JANAVB010026797.1 coordinate 201,000, forward strand.
AATTTGGGGTTTTCCCACATGGACACAACCACAACACAAAGGACACTCCTATTACCTCCAAATGGACACGAAATGGACACAAATGGAGATACAACCATGGGGGTCATTCCTATGGGTTCAAAATAGATCTATATGCATGAGGAAATGAAAAGAAGAAGGGATTTATACCTCCCGGTAGATCGAATCGAAGAAAAGCCTTCCCGGAGCGACACCGACACGTAGAGATTCCAAAAGGACATGAACGAGCTCCGAATCCTCCCAAACTTGGGTAGCTTCCTCCTTGGCTAGAATAGAGAAGGAAAGAAGAAGATTTGGTGGTGAAATGGAAGGATTTGGTGGAGAAATTGCTAGGGATTGCTCTCTAGGAATTTGGGGAAGAACAAGAGAGAGAGTGTGGATGAGAATAATGAAATGAACTTGAGCCTATCCTCTCCCAAAGTGGCTGGCCATATGGGGCTATTTGTCCTATTATGGTAAGGTCCAAAATGCCCCCACTAACCTATTCTATGAGTATTAGGAAAGGGCTAATTGGTTGGGGCTAAATTAGTCATTCTAAAGTCTCTAATCACACTAACCTTATCCATAATAATTAGTCTAACCTCTAACTAAAATATTTCTATCATGTGGACTAAAATTAATATCATGTGGGTCATGCCTAACTAGTGTGTGGGTCCCACTAGAGTCGAACTACCCCCGGGTCCCCGTTTTAAGTTGGATTGAGTTGAAATTCGAACCCGACTCAAATAACCCCAAAACAATATCATAAATAATAAAATAAATTTCAACCCCAAAATAATATCATAAATAATAAAATAAATTTTAAAAATATTCAAAAATGTAAAATGACAAAAATACTCCTGTTTCTGAAAACTGGGGGTGACAAGTACTTTACTGCAGAGCAAGAAAATTGGCCGACAAGTTGTCGTTTTAAAACAGTTTTTAGTATTACAGAAAATAGATTTTTGTTCAACTTCATCCCGATTTTTTCGAGCAAGTCGATGGGTTGTTTTCGAAATCCACCTAGAGGATCTCGAAGAGGGTCAAGTCTACTTTCCATAAAATCTTACGGATCAAAAATCGGTGCTACAAGTAAAAAGTTACGCCGTGGGGAACTAGGGTACCTTGAGTGGGAAAACTGCTCCGTGGTTGACGTAGGGTTGACTTCCGATGCTCCGTTCGTCGCGCACAAAGCTCGGTCGCTGGTGAAACAAATTTGCAGGCCAAGAGGGTATGATCAGCCTCAACTTTTGTTTTAGAAGTTTAGGGTTTTGAGGCTTGTGCAAAAAGATATATATATATATATATATATATATATATATATATATATATATATATATATATATATATATATATATATATACCAAGTTGCTCTCAATCCCTAATACTAATGGGTTTCGGATTACCCGTTCTCACTATCCCAAGTTCACGCGCGGGGGGGGGGGGGGGTGTTTTTTTTGCTCTGCTGCAGTTGGTGGGCCCGCTCACTTTAGTGAGCGGCTGGGCTCACCTTTCTTTTTTTTTGTTTATTCTAATTCTTTTCTATTTCTATTTTCTTTCTAATTCTAATTCCTTTCTAATTCTAATTCTATTCTAATTCTTTTTCCTTTTTTTCCAAAAAACTTAAGTATATATATATATATATATATATATATATATATATATATATATTTTTTTTTTTTTTTTTACAATTAAATTCCTAAAATCCTAGATTAATTATATTCCTTATTTATTAGAAATACAAACATGCACACATAGAATAATATATATATGTATATATATATATATATATATATATATATATATATATATATATATATATATATATATATATATATAAAATATATATATATATATATATATATATATATATATATATATATATATATATATATATATTATTCTATTACATTAGTAGCAAATAAATTCATATCTAATAAAAGACATAACAAAAAAATTAATTAATTTACAGAAAAAATTAATTATAAATTATGGGGGTTTACATCCTACCCAACTTAAAGAAAATTTCGTCCTTGAAATTAAACTAAGGTCGGGTGTTCGAATGCAATGCAAGGGAATTGTTAGTAATTTAAGAGCTTAACTGCAAGACATACCTTCGTTTTCGAACAAATACGGGTAGCGATTTCGGATGTCGTCCTCGCACTCCCAAGTAGACTCCTCTGGCGAGTGATGCTTCTATGCCACGCGAACTAATGGAATAGATTGATTCCGTAACCCCTTCACTTAACGATCGAGGATACCTACTGGTTGCTCTTCGTACGACAAACTCGGTCCAACTGTGATCTCGGAGTGATCAAGCACATGTTTGCTGTCCACCACGTACCTCCTCAACTGAGATATATGGAATACGTCATGCACTCCCTCTAGCGACGGTGGCAAGGCCAATCTATAGCTCAGTCTGTTTCCACTGAGCCTGCATCATGGCATACATAAACTGAGTAGTAGGGCTCCCATCAGTCGGTGGTGGAGGCATCTGAGGTCCCGACTGTGGGGGAAACTGCTGAGGAAATGGTGGTGGTGGAGGCAGTGGTACACTCCCTTTCGGTGGCATGGTAGTGGTCTGTCCAGCCTGGCTGCCTGGGGGTACTGCGATCTCTGGATACTCCATCGTCGGTGTCGTAGTAGGCTGCGACTGTCCTGGCTGGTATGGTGTCGCCAGAGTCATGGGAGGATTCTGTCCCTTCGGAGTAGCCTTTTCACCAGATGTGAGGGCCAAGGCAGAAGTGCGTCCGCTTCTTAAATGCATACTATTGGCACGAGGAAGATAAGTTGATACTAGGAAGATTAGATATGAAGTAAATCGAATAATCAAGGAAGTTTCGAAAAGATTGGAAGTCAAGAGGTAGTAGTAGTTCTGGATGAGATATTTCCATTCCTATATGCAGGCTTTGTTGGGCACAGTCATGTAACCTAACAATATTAACATTGACCTGCATAGGCCACCACAAAAACATGTAACGCCCTAGTCCCAAAATACATAGGACCAAGCACGTGAACATGCCAGCTACACATATACGAAGAATACTCCAATATATGGAATCCTCAAATATGCACATAAGCTGTAAATAAAATAACCACAGGCCAGCAATATATAATCTAATCTCATTACAGCTCAACACAGAAGATAATAGAGTCCAAATAAATAAGTAAAAGTATCAAAAGATAACCGGGTTAACATACTCACTCTAAAAGCTATGAAAAATAGTCTCACAAGATCGGAGTCCAAACTTCGCAAATAGAAAGAAATGAGATGTAAAAATAATATCCACTAATGTCTCAAATAAAGAATAGACTAGACATCAGTAAAGACTGCCTCGTCATCGATGTGGTATAGCTCCAACGCCGCTCCGTACTCCTGTAGAAAATCGTCTAAACCTGGAGAGATAACCAGGTCCTCCGGGGACATAGCAAGATACAAGAAAACACCATGCCATATAAACTGTGGTAATATAATAAGAGAAAAAGGTATGCATGCAATCGGGTCCCTGACCATTCTACTGTGAATATGCAGTTGAGATACAATCCTTCGACGCATGAGCCCTCGCTGTAAATGGGATCGGCATAGTTCCCATAGAGGGCACCAGGGGCCTACGTCCATAATGCTCTGGAAGCGTCAGAGGGCACCATGTGCAAGGGGTTACGTCTATAATGCTCTGGGAAACGTCAGAGGGCGCCTGGAGCCTGCATTTTCGGAGGAGCGCACAGGTAATTAGGAAAGTACAAAGAAGCCCATACGTCAGGTATTGTTCTCCCCACCCAATGCCTAGTATCATCATCTCCATGACTGATATGAACCTCTAATAACCGCCAAGTCTTCTAACATGCAATACTATTGGAAGTTACTGCACTCCGTCGCACGCTCCATACGTATCGGTGGCCAGTCGGCTACGTGGATACGTGTCCTATATGTGACTCACATCACATGATACAACAAGTGTCAAGGCCGTATGAGATATACCAATACCTCAACATCAATGGATGGTCACTAGACTAAGTCAATGCAAGAGAAATAAATAAGGCAAGGTAAACGACCGATAGAGTCGCTTGCACACAAGTGTGACTTGGACGCATAGTTTAAATATCAAGAAATAAGAAATGCTAAAAATAACAACTAAAAATAAGAAATATAATAATCACAGAGTAGGGTAGCAAGGTATCTTGCTTGATGGTACAAAGTGGCAAGTCCAAGTAATCACAATGTCAGCCAAGAAACGTCACAATTTCCAAACAATTCTGGATGCTGAAACAAACATCAAAAATGCACTCGGTATAAAAGATATCCCTAGGAAATGCCTGTCCAAAAGTCTAATTCTGGATCATGGGCAAAATTGTAATTTCGGGTCAAAACGATATCCACCGTTAGACCCGCTTTGCACCGAAACGCGTGCCAAAGTCTATGGTCTCTAAAGTCGTCAAACTACATATCTAAGGATTCAGTTAGAGGAGAGGAACTCAATGGTATGTCCAGTTTTGGATTCCGATGAGCCGTACACAATCGCTCGTTTGAGTGCGTCGCGGGCCCGCCAAAAAAGGGGTTCCGATTCGACTTTCTCAAAATCGAACCAAACTTGGCACATAGTACCAGAATTTCGATTCAAGCCTGTTGGCGTAAGTTTTGTCTCAAATTAACGATTGTACACGAATTTAGGACAAAGTTTGCAAAACGTCGATACGGGAGTATCTTGACGGATACGGACTGATTTCGTCGCGCACACACAACGAAACTGAGTTCGGTCAGTTCCAATACGTCGACAACTTCCATACGTGCCTTTTGCTATGTATAATACACGACCACGTCACCTGTTTTGTCGGGACAAACGTCATATCGAACAAAATTCAGAAAATTAGTATAATTAAACACAGGTTTTTCCTCAACTTCAACATCAATCTATTTTTTACATGCTAATCGAAACGACGATCCAGAAGATGCGTTGCGATCTCGGTTATGTTGTATTTTACTATTTTCAATTAGTTCCTACAGTACTTTACTGCACAGCAAGAAAATTGGCCGACAAGTTGTCATTTTAAAACAGTTTTTAGTATTACAGAAAACAGATTTTTGTTCAACTTCGTCCCGATTTTTTGAGCAAGTCGATGGGTTGTTTTCGAAATCCACCTGGAGGATCTCGAAGAGGGTCAAGTCTACTTTCCATAAAATCTTACGGATCGAAAATCGGTGCCACGAGTAAAAAGTTACGCCATGGGAAAGTAGGGTGCCTTGAGTGGAAAAACTGCTCCATGGGTGACGCGGGGCTGACTTTCGATGCTCCGTTCGTCGCGCACAAAGCTCCGTCGCTGGTGAAACGAATTCGTAGGCGAAGAGGGTATGATCAGCCTCAACTTTTGTTTTGGAAGTTTAGGGTTTTGAGGCTTGTGCAAAAAGATATATATATACCAAGTTGCTCTCAATCCCTAATGCTAATGGGTTTCGGATTACCCGATTCCCGCTATCCCAAGTTCACGCGCGGGGGGGGGGGGGGTGTTTTTTTTGCTCTGCTGTAGTTGGTGGGCCCGCTCACTTAAGTGAGCGGCTAGGCTCACTTTTCTTTTTTTTTTCTTTTTCTTTATTCTAATTCTTTTCTATTTCTAATTCCTTTCTAATTCTAATTCCTTTCTAATTCTAATTCTATTCTAATTCTTTTTTTCCTTTCTTTTTCCGAAAAACTTAATTATATATATATATTTATTTATAGATAAATAAATATTTATATATATATCTTTCTTTTAGCTAGAAAAAATTATCACAAATATACAATTAAATTCCTAAAATCCTAGATTTAATTATATTCCTTATTTATTAGAAATACAAACATGCACACATATAATAATATATATATATTAATTATAATAATACATTAGTAGCAAATAAATTCATATCTAATGAAAGACATAACAAAAAAATTAATCAATTTATAGAAAAAAATCAATTATAAATTATGGGGGTTTACACTCCCGTATGCTCGGGTGCAGGTTGTGAGCGCGTCCAGCCTATGCTGTAGAGTCGGCAGTAGTTAGCTGTCTAGACCTCAAAAGCCATCAATTTCTCAAATAATCGATTTGCTCATCACAGCTACTAATTACGTGCCAAAAACCAATCACCACATCAGCACGCATTTCACTCTGTCTTTAGTACATCTTTTACAACAATGTTCGGTGACAAATCCGATAAAATAGAAAAGCGACATCTGCTGCTCAATATACAGTCATCTTTAAGTACAGTCATCCAACTCTCATGTAAAGGAAATCTATACAATGTTCTATGTTTATCCTAAGTCAACTATCTTTGTGTAGCACCCATGTCATCAATGACTATCACCCCGTCCTGTGTGCCACAGACTAGAGTAGAAGTCAAGTCACCTACAACGTATCCAATCAGGAAAGGAGCAAAGTACAACCCTATTAAATGAACATATACAATGTAAAATGGTTATGCAATAATAATATGGACTAACCTGTAACCTGTAATTAGACAATGACACTATAGCTGAGAATAATAAACAAGATGATCAATGCAATAATAATTTAAAATAATAATTTACATGTGATCGGGCTAGGGAGTAAAATAGAAAATTATTACAATCAATCAGTACGGTACGGCTTAGACGCACGTGCACGATGTGCGACTACGCTATCAACAATATTACGCTAAGGGCTTTGGTCACATGTAAACTATATATTCCCTATGACCCCCGACACATGACAATCAATCAATAAACAATGGGTACAATCAATGCATTATAACCCGTGTCAACCATGTATCCAAAAAATGGAACAATGGAAACTGAAATACAAAGTAAATGTTAAGTCGTAGTGTACTTGCCTGGATTGTTGTAGAGTCGTCTAACGTCTTAAAATTTGTGTCAAATACACAAACATCTTCTTAAAAAATTCTAAAAACCCTTTTTCCTGAAATCTACCTTTAACTATATATTACTCTATTCTATAATCTTTAAATATTTAAACCTATCTACTAACTCTAGAATATTCTATCTGATAATTATTGGGCCCTAACGTACGGTCTAATTCTAATAGTTTGATTTCAGCCTATCCAAAATCTAATCCAAGATATTGGATTCATCCCATAATTGGAACCAGCCTTGGAATCTTCACCACAGGCCCAGTCCAATGTTTAGTCCACTGGACTCCAGTCCATTGGCTCAACTTTATTTGTGCACTAGCTGGTCCATTGAATCATGACCCAGCTAATTACCTTAAAGTCTCTTCAACACAACCCAACATTCCCATTCAAACTCAAAGCTACGATTCTTTCCCGCTAAATCAAACATGACACAGAGCCTTGATCGACATGGTCCTCTCGTATCCAGAGCCCTCATGAGCTCTAGGTCTATGAGTCAGACACAGAGGTGTCCACTCAAGGTTTATGTCAATGCTGATACAACCCTCGTGTTTATCCGATGTCTTCAACCCAGCCATCATGTATCCTCGAATTCTTGAGTCACCGTTAATACATGCAACAAAATGAACAAGAAAGGACAGATAAGAATAATACATGTGTCTATACCGTATCGATATTGCTTTCCTTGTGTCAGATTTTGACACAACGTGTCTGAATCCCCCTCTGAAGTAAATCACCAAACACTTGGTTATTGATAAACAGGAAAAAAATCCTAAGTTTAATTTGAATTCTATGATAAAAAATTAACCAAGAATTAAACTAAGATAATCAAGAATTGAGGCCGATGAAGGATCCATCGATCACCGATTTGAAAATTCAGTTTAAACTGAATTCAATCGATCAATCGATCCCACTGTTCTTCGATGAATCAAAAGAAGAAAATGAAGAAGAAGAAGAAAAAGAACAAAGAAACATGACTACTGATCTACTGTTGATCCCGTGCCATCGCAAGTCTTCGAAGAATCGTGCGCTGGAGGTTGCTCACCGGGAAAGATGCTATATTGGTGTGCCGAAGAGGATCGCCATGGCTATACGGTTCCGGTGATGAGGAACAAAGGCAGGATGGAGCGACTAACAGTCGACGAAGATGAAAAAGTCGTTGGGGAAGAGTCGTCGATCACCGTCGGGCATCATAGAAGTCACCATGGCCACAAGCTCGCTTGAGCTCTCGAGGAAGGAGAAGAAGGGTCAAAAAAGAATTGATCACTCCAGGAGATCGCCAACCTTCGCTCGGTGGTGGGACCGCAAATTGTAACACCCAATTTTCTAAAAAGTGGGTAATTTTGAATTTTTTAATTATAATCATTTAATAATGATATTTAAATTATATTGTGATTTTTTTTATGATTTTTAATCAATATAAAACTATTTAAAATATTAAAATGTTATTTTGATGGTTAACTAGTGTAACCCTAGAATTGCAAAGCCTAGAGACTAACCATGACCAAGGGAGCCTAGTCATGTGATTAGAATGTCATATTACTAATTTTTAGCCTAAGGGTATTTTGGTTATTTTGACAATGTTGTGAAATTGTAATTATATTAATTAAATATGTGCTACTTAATTATTTGAGACTTGACGTAGAATCGTAGCCTAATCTAGATTAGCCTTGAGCCTAGAATCTTGATTAGGATAACCTAGTAATGACAAGATTAACAATATCTAGATATTTCTAAGTAGGATATTTACTTCTTAGGATATTTGTGAAAAAGAAGGGCTTGTGACTAATTGAACCAATAGGAAGACTTGAAATTGGGTGGACAATCACTAGCCACTCATCTACATCTAAACCTAACCCTAAATTCATTTTGTGGCCAGCCATGCAAGCCCCTCCTCCTATAAGTATGCTCCTATGTTGTTCTTGCCTCTTCTACTAAGAAACCCTAACTTGTTCTTCCCCAAATTCCTTCCCTTTTATCCAAATTGAAGCTACTCTCTTGCATTGGGATCCATTTCAGAAGTGGAGGCTAGGGGGGGCTTGCTTGCAAGAAGTGAAGCTCGATTGGACATCGCTTGACGAAGAAAACTTCTCATTTCGGAGCCCTTTACATTAAGTTTGAACTCTCAATAGGTAAAACCCTACAAACCCTAATAAATTTTTGATTTCTTTACATAGATGCATCCATTTAGGGTTCCCCTAGGTGTAGCCCAAGTTTGGTAGCAATTCGTGTCCATTTCGTGTCCGTATCGGACACGTATCGATATTTTTGAACATGTGTTCGATGAAATGCCACTTAGAAATAAAAGTTAATGATTTGCAAAACTAATTACATGAATTTGAAGATCTATATGTGTATATTAAATTTTGTAAAGACTGAGTTGGATTTCGTATGGATTTTGTGTCCAAAATTAGACTGGACACGCTGTACGACACAGCCGTACGGTTGCCCTGCTACCCGAGCCTAATTTCTCCCTGTGTAGGCCACGTGGACACGTGCCACTTGGAACGGAGGTGGAGGCCATCACTGACAGACCCCCCTCGAGTTTCAGGACACCTCGCGTCGTGTCGATGGAGAACGGACACGTGCACTAGTTTTGTACTGCACGCATACGGGCTGAAACTGGGTTCTGATACGGACCTCGTGTCCATCCTAGGCACGTCATGGTCCTGTGTCAAGCCCCTAGACATGAAGTCCTATCCTTGACGAACATGTGGACACGTACACGAGGTACCTGGTGTCGTGTGTCGTATCCACGAGTTCGTGTACTGCGTGCACGAGACTGCACTCCACGGTTCTGTTCTGTGTTCGTTTGTTGTCTGGACACCTTGTGTCCAAATGTTTGGACACAAGATGACTCGTGTTACACGAGAGTATGTACACAACACATCACCTGTCTTAATTGGATGTTTATTTTCCAAATTAATTCCTAATTTAGGATTCGAGCTTGAACTGTGACACTATACGAAATTGGGTTCTGTTACCAGTGTCCTGACACAGTTAGATACATGTTTTGGAACACGACTCGACCCTTGGACACGTGTATTACACCCCCACATATGTACCCCTCTGACATGAGTATGAATTTGTGTTTGCATGAGTAATTTAGGTTTGATTGGGTTCGAATTTGTAATGAACAGAGGATTGTATATATGTTACTGAAATTTGGGTTGATCACAATATGAAAACTGAGTTGGAATATGAAACTGGGTTTGTTGTTTGACTGTTAATATTTATTAAAATCTGAGTTTAGTTGAGCATGACAATAAAGTTGGGTTCTTGATACATTATTCTAAACTGAGAATGTTTATAACATGGAAAATCTGAGAGTAGATATATGAACTAAATTTCCTGAGATTTCCCTATGCATAAAAAACTGAAATTTAGTTTATCTGCACTAGAGTTTTGCTGAGTTTGGGATAGGTTATGTTATGGTGTGAGAGTATCTCAATTTTTGAGATTTGGGTTTTCATTTCAGTTTCAGAGTTTGTATATATGTTATGTTATTGTATTAAGATATTGAGATATTGTATGTATATAGTTATATATATATATATATATATATATATATATATATATATATATATTTATATATATAAATATATATATATATATGTGTGTGTAAAAAAAATATATATATATATATATATATATATATATATATGTGTGTGCGTGTGTGTGTGTGTGTGTGTGTGTGTGTGTGTGTGTGTGTGTGTGTGTGTGGAGTTCCTGAGATTGCGTGTGTATCAGTATAGGGGTTTGGTATCAGAGCATGAGGAGAGGGTAGGCTCGGGTAGAGGTCTACCTTGAGTTCAGATTTCCTAGTTGCCCTGCATTTGAGTACAATCAATTAAACACTGTAACACCCTATTCCTTCACCTGTATTTGATGATACTTGCCTGTATTTCAAGTATGACCACTGAATCTATACCCATATGAGCTATGTTATGTCCTGATACATGACACTGTTTGCCTATGTGTGCAGGTATTCACACTTGTATGTATAAGCATATCTAAGTTTAGCCCAATTGGACAAAGTATAGGACAGTAGTAAGTAATCAGTAGGTGAGAGAGGGCCTTAGGCCTTTCTCAGTAGCAGGTAGGGTGAATGTGGCTTGTGTGGTATAAATGTTTTGGCTATGGGTAGACAACGTGGGTTTAGGGATATGGTGGTTGTGAATATTTGAGGTTGAGGGTTGTGTAGTAGTGTTGGTATTTACATATACTACTCTTAGCTTGGACTGTCATGAGTTAGGCTGGGATATAGTATACTCTATACATATTTGTGTTTGGTATATGGTTAACTTAGGAGTTTAGTTTAATGTAGAGTTTAACCTATAGTTAACTCTAGAGAGACCAATGTGGACCCAATAGCCTAGTTGGCCAACCCTAGATTAGTCATTGAACCAATAGTCTAAGTTGACTAAGCTAGTTGACCAAAATTTACCAAGAGTTGACTTTGGCCTAGATTGACCAAGAAATATGTAGATGTATTATACACTTTATTTATCATCACTTGTATACATTTTGACTTGTGTTGTTCTAAATAGGAGTCAGACACCTCTCCTCAGACAGTATATTCACTTCGGACTTTCAGATATCAGGCGAGTACATTCTCTGAACATTTTATACTTGTTAGGATTTATATTCTGGCTCTAGATTACTTTACTTGATGCTGTCATGATATCATTACGGATTGGTACTATATAGATCTTTTTATGGGATGTTATCCCCCTTAGCGGGCGTATCGGATATTTCAAGTCATGTGTTTCATGTCCATCATGTATTCCTTGCTCTTGCGTTATTCATGTACTCTCATGTTCTCTCACGTGCTTTCATGTACGCTCATGTACTTTTATGTGCTCTCATGTACGTTTATGTTTCCTCATGTACTTCGTGTGTAACCAAAACATCATGTTCGTAACGTAAATTGACTAGATCTTTGTGTATTGATTGTGGATAGGGGTGAGTATAAATGGTCATGTGATTTACCCATCATGTTCACTCTGTTACTTTTTATGTGTTATCATGTACAACACAGCCTTCTTGGTTGGTGTCCCTCATGTTTACTCATGTATATCATGTTCAACCCAAGCCAATTACATGCCATCTCGTACTCTAAATTACTAGTCACTTACAGTTCTTACTTATCATGTATATATCTCCATTTATTAAATATCTCTCCTATTTTCATGTACATCTTCTTACAGCATTTCATGTATCTTACTCTATTGCTTGCTTTATATTTCCTGCCATGATATGAACTGCGTGAGATGTATTATGCTCGTTCCTGTCCTGACTGGACCTGTTGAAAATATTACAGAGGATGAGGAGGAACTTTTTCCTACCTACTACGGAGCAGGCTTAGATAACACTTACAACCTGGACCCCTAGGAGGTTCAGGCAGCTGCAGAGGATCCTACTATTGCCTAGAGTAGATAGTTAGACTGTTATTTCTTTTCTTCATGTAATTTATTGTTTATGGTTTCAGATTTGTATTATATTTGAGATGTTGAGACTAGTGGTTGTTAACTTGGATTTATTTCCCTTCTATTTGTACCTAAGTTTGAGGATTTCATTATCTATCATATTGTGCTATTTTCTATCTTTAGACTTGTGATTGAGATGTACCTTCTGTGATTGGCCTCCGTTTGGAGAGTATATCATATTGTGGTTAGTTGAGATCATGACTTAGAACAGCGTTCTACCGTCGACACTGCGACGTAGGTTAGACGTACCCACTTCTCGTGCCCCTACACTGGGTGTGGGTCGTGACACATTTTTAGTGGTGGCCCATGCAGGTTGAGTTTATGTAGTGGTATTCGAACTAGAGTATTACTATAGCCTACAGTAGGAGTATGATATTTTGAGATACTCAATCACATTAGGAAAAGCTCTTAACCTGATTCTTGTTATCAAAATTCTTGCTGCTTGAATGCTTTCTTTTGAAATAAACTGTCCTCTCTTGATTTATCGCTTCTATCTCAGTTTTGATTCCTTGTTCGATCTGTCTCCAGGATGGTGATCGAGACACGATCGCATCGCTCTGGCCCAGCAGACGCAGGTGAGAGGTCTGCTACCTCTCGCCCGATTGTAGACGCTGGGACCGCAGCTCCTCCTATCACTTCGTATGTCGGAGTTTCTGCAGCTTTTGGAGGTGTGCATCCACCTATTCAGAGGTCTTCTCCCGTCATTCCGGATAGATTTCAGCAGCCGCCACCTACGGGATCAGTTGATGCAGTGCAGCTGTTTACCTTCTTCCAGCAGTTTATGGAGGCTCAGCAGCAGCGTCAAACGGCAGAGTTCAGTCGGGGCATCGATCTGGCCTTGACGACAGTTGAGAGGGCTACAGCTCAGCCTCCGGCAGGTCAGCAGCAGTAGCAGCTGAAGGAGAAGGGCATGCAGGATTTTTAGAAGATGCACCCGTAAGACTTCAGGGGCACAGAGGGCATCCTGTACGTAGATGAGTAGATCGAGGACATGGAGGAGATCTTCAGGCTAGCAAAGATTCCTGAGAGACTGCAGATTGAGACGGCAACTAGTATGATGTAGGACTTGGCTTGCATATGGTACCAGACATATCCGAGGGTTGGTATAACTGGGCAGACTTGGGCAGCTTTTACGAAGCTGTTCAAGGAGAAGTTCTTCCCCGACGCAGCACTTGGTGTCCTCGAGACGCAGTTCGAGGCTTTGGTGCAGGGAAGTCAGACTGTCGAGGAGTATGCCGAAGAGTTCTGCCGTCTGGGCAAATTTGTTGAGGGGCTTTCTGAGGCGACGAAGGCCCAGAGGTTCAGGAAGGGGCTAGTCAAGGACTTGAAGTCCTACACCAAGAGTGTCCGCAGTGCCACTTTTGAGGAGATCCTGGTGGGTGCCCTAGCAGCAGAGGATGACCTTGAACTAAGGCTCAAGTGGGGACAAGACGCTCATGGTGTCAGTAGCAGCGAAGGCCAGGCCAAGAGGCCTCACATATAGATTTAGTAATAGTATCAGCAGCCGAAGGTCCACTTTCAGCAGTAGCAGTTTCAGGGCCGTGCTCCTTTTCAGCAGGTGTAGCAGCAGCAGAGACTACAGCAGGCCCCTAGACAGCAGCATGTTATCCTTTGTCCTTTCTGTAAGAAACCAAGGCACGATTGGGGTGAATGCCGGATGAGGCTAGGCAAGTGCCTACTCTGCGGAGCATCAGATCATCAGTTGAGAGAGTGTCCCAAGTCTGCAGGACGGACAGCTCAGAAAGCAGGAGCCAGGGCTCCAGTAGGCCAGCAGCAGGCTAGAGGAGGCCAGCAGGGGCGAGCTTACGCCATGACAGTTGAGGATGATCAGGCAGTAGGAGAGCTTATTGCAGGTTCCGTTATTCTCAATTCCATTTTTGCATTTGCCTCTTTATAACTGTCTTGAAATTCGATTCCAGCTGTTCCTTGTTGTTGATTAGTTTTGATATGGTATTTCATTATGATTTAATTTTCTTCTGAGATAAGTCGTATGGGCTAGGTTGCCTCAGTTATGGGATCTAGAGCCTTCTATAGTCATGTTAGCTGGCATAGTATGGACATATAGTCTTGTTTTGGACGTATTTCTTGGGTATAAGAATTTAAGGTTTTCGCAGTCAAGCATGCGGTAATACGAAAATTTTAAATACCATAATTCTAGAGGTATGTACCTTAGCCGAGGACTCTACGATTATCGTAGCCTTGCTCACTAGCATGACACAGATTCTGAGTATCATAATTTTGGACAAACGCATATGATTATCAAATTGTGTGTTTGAGACTATGATTGTGGGGTGTTTGACCTAGAAGGAGTACTTCCATCTTAATTTCTTGGACGAAATTCTTCTAAGGGGCTAGACTTGTAACACCCACTTTTCTAAAATGGGGGTAATTTTAAAATTTTGTAATTATAATCATTTAATAATGATATTTAAATCATATTGTGATTTTTGGTGATTTTTAATCAATTTAAAACTATTTAAAATATTAAAATGTGATTTTGATGGTTAACTAGTGTATCCCTAGAATTGCAAAGCCTAGAGACTAACCATGACCAAGGGAGCCTAGTCATGTGATTAGAATGTCATATTACTACTTTTTAGCCTAAGGGTATTTTGTTCATTTTGATAATTTTGTGAAATTGTAAATTATATTAATTAAATATGTGCTAGTTAATTATTTGAGACTTAACCTAGAATCTTAGCCTAATCTAGATTAGCCTTGAGCCTAGAATCTTGATTAGGATAACCTAGTAATGACAAGATTAACAATATCTAGATATTTCTAAGTAGGATATTTATCCCTTAGGATATTTGTGAAAAAGAAGGCCTTAGGACTAATTGAACCAATAGAAAGACTTGAAATTGGGTGGACAAGCTCTAGCCACTCATCTACATCTAAACCTAATCCTAAATTCATTGTGGCCAGCAATGCAAGCCTTCTCCTCCTATAAGTATGCTCCTATGTTGTTCTTGCCTTTTTCTTCTAAGAAACCCTAACTTGTTCTTTCCCAAATTTCCCCTCTTTATCCAAATTGACCCCAAATTGAGGCTACTCTCTTGCATTGGGATCTATTTCAGAAGTGGAGGCTAGTGGGGGCTTACTTGCAAGAAGTGGAGCTCGATTGGACATCGCTTGACGAAGGAAACTTCTCATTTCGGAGCCCTTTACATTGAGTTTGAACTCTCAATAGGTTAAACCCTACAAACCCTAATAAATTCCTGATTTTTTTTACCTAGATGCATCCATTTAGGGTTCCCCTAGGTGTAGCCCTAGTTTGGTAAGAATTCGTGTCCAATTCGTGTCCGTATCGGACACGTATTGGTATTTTTTAATATGTGTTCGATGAAATTCCACTTAGAAATAAAAGTTAATGATTTGTAAAATTAATTACATGAATTTGTAGATCTATATGTGTATATTAAATTTTGTGAAGACTGAGTTGGATTTTGTGTCGATTTTGTGTCCAAAATTGGATTGGACATGCTGCACGACACAGCCGCACGGGTGCCCTGCTACTCGAGCCCAATTTCTTCCTGTGTAGGCCACATGGACACGTGCCACTTGGCACGGAGGTAAGGGCCATCACTGACAGACCCCCCCTCGAGTTTCAGGACACCTCCTATCGTATCGAGGGAGCACAGACACACGTACTGGTTTTGTACTGCATGCGCACGGACTGAAACTAGGTTCTGATACGGACATCGTGTCCATCCTAGACACGTCATGGTCCTGTGTTAGGACCCTAGACACGAAGACCTATCCTTGGCGAACACGTGGACACGTACACGAGGTGCTTGGTGTCATATGTAGTGTCCAAGAGTTCGTGTACTGCATGCACGAGACTGTACTCCACGGTTCTGTTCTGTATTCGTTTGTTGTCTAGACACCTTGCGTCCAAATGTTTGGACACAAGATGAATCGTGTGACACGACAGTATGTACACGACACATTACCTGCCTTAATTGGATGTTTATTTTCCAAATTAATTCCTAATTTAGGGTTCGAGCTTGAACTCTGACACTATATGAAACAGGGTTCTGATACCAGTGTCCTGACACAGTTAGATACATGTTTTGGAACACGACTCGACCCTTGGACACGTGTATTACACCCCAACACGTGTACCCCTCTGACACGAGTATGAATTTGTGTTTGTATGAGTAATTTAGGTTTGATTAGGTTCGAATTTGTAATGAACAGAGGATTGTATATATGTTACTGAAATTTGGGTTGATCTTAATATGAAAACTGAGTCGAAATATAAAATTGGATTTGTTGTTTGACTGTTAATATTTATTAAAATTTGAGTTTAGTTGAGCATGACAATAGAGTTGGGTTCTTGATACATTATTTTAAACTGAGAATGTTTATAACATGGAAAATCTGAGAGTAGATGTATGAACTGAATGTCTTGAGATTTCCATATGCATAAAAAACTGAGATTTGGTTTATCTGCACTAGAGTTTTGCTGAGTTTGGGATAGGTTATGTTATGGTTTGAGAGTATCTCAATTTTTGAGAGATTTGGGTCTTCATTTCAGTTTCAGAGTTTGTATATATGTTATGTTATTGTATTAAGATATTGAGATATTGTATGTATATAGTTATATATATATATATGTATATGTATATTATGTGGAGTTCATGAGATTGTGTGTGTATCAGTGTAGGGGTTTGGTATCAGAGCATGAGGAGAGGGTAGGCTCGGTTAGAGGTTTACCTTGAGTTCAGATTTTTTAGTTGCCCTACATTTGAGTCCAATCAATTAGACACTTTAACACCCCATTCCTTCACATGTATTTGATGATACTTGTCTGTATTTCAAATATGACCACTGAATTTATAACCATATGAGCTATGTTATGCCCTAATACATGACAGTATCTGCCTATGTGTGCAGGTATTCATACTTGTATGTATAAGCATATCTAAGTTTAGCCCAATTGGACTAAGTATAGGACAGTAGTAAGTAATCAGTAGGTGAGAGAGGGCCTTAGGCCTTGCTCAGTAGTGTAGAAGCATGGAATTTCACAACCAAGAAAGCCCATGCGCCAGACACTACATGCGCCAGAACTCGGACAGAACACTTCACAGCAAAGTCAATAAGTATAGACATTTGAAGAAGGACTTTTTATTTATATACAAAAGTCTATTACATGTCTAGAAAAGGTTGTACAAAGGAGAATTTCTACAAAGGAAAGATCCTAAGTTTACAGCCAGCGGCTACCATGCGCCTCCAGATAGGCACAACAGTCACCATGCGCCGCCAGTTAGGCTCAGCAGATACCATGCGCCTCCAACCAGGCGCATCCCACCATCTCCTCAGCAGCTCAGTTATGTGCATCCCTTCAGCAGCCCAGTTATGTGCCGCTCTTCCAGCCCGGCTCACCTGATAAGTGCTTCGACTAAACAAAGCATTTAACCCTCTGGCTGGAACCAAGGAAACAAAGAGCACCACAAGTCTGTGGCCAGGGGAGGTTTCGAAAGAGCCTCCAAAGACCAAGGAAGACCGTAATCGAAATATGGCTAAAGAAGCAACTTTCAACACAACCAGAGTGGGCGACACCCACTTTGAAGGAAGAAAGAGCCTAGCACCGCCATTCCGATCTACGGCCCTTCCAGAACAACGGAGACGAGGCCCGAGCATCCCTATCTTTGGATGCAACAGACACCTTCCGCCTGCCTCAGAAGCCCTCGACTCCGTCTTTTGGATGTAACAGTCACCTTCAAGTGCATCAACGACGACATGGCGTCTCATCTTCACCCTCGGGAACACTTCGTCAACAGAATGCACCCGAATACCCAAGTTCATGTTGGAGGTACGTGAGAGAGCGAGAAGCAAACCTTCTCTCCACGCCACTATTTATAGGCCGGGCAGATCAAACCCACGTGCCAGGTGGATGGCTCTCCAAATTCCGTGCAATGAACTCACATTAAATGGATGAACCGGACGCCTCGACTTCAGCCAAACGGCTATTTAAAGGCACTCGAGAAGCAAAACAGCCGCATCATTAAAGACATGTCAGATGTGCCAGCTGGACAGCGCATCACACCCCTTCAAACACCAAGCGCCTCCCACAGATGCGCCCTGTACCGAGCGCATCACAGAGGATGTGCCCCCATACGTCCCCATACGCCTAGTGGAACGTCAACCAACGCGCCCACTCAGCTGTCCATCGAATGTTACCAATATTAAATGCTGAACTGACAGAGTTGGCAGCACACCTCCCCAAGTCTGAACAGTTGACAGCTTTTGTAGAAAACGAAGCATCCACAGCGTCAGCATCATCATGACTTTACCCCGACGGCTACTGCCACGTGGCCACCCAACCATCCGCATGTGCCTCAAAAGCCATGCGCCTCAGACCCTTCACTGATCCCTAAAGACAGAAGAAGAGTCTCCAGTTGAAGCTTTGCATGCGCCTCAAAAGCCATGCGCCCAGAACGGTTCGTGACTCCTAAAGGTCACGAGCCAAAATCTTATCATGCGCCCAATCTAAGGCGCATCCCATCAAATCATCCCCCCATCAGATCCGAGATCTTCGAGCCATGAGTCGACGACACGTGTCCTTTGACTCAACTCATCCAAGATTTTAGCAACGGAAAGATCTTCTCCTCTGCTACGTGCCGGCTCACAACAGCAGTATGAAGAATTCAACCCCTCGAGTAGGGCGCATCATCCATACGCCTTCATCAGCAATCTCTACGTGGCGTCCCCACGTACTGGCGCATCCTATATATGCGCGCATGAGCAGCCAACCTGCCCAGTTATAAATAGAGGGATCATTTCCTTCTCACATACATACGGACAAGGCACAGAATCCACAGAAAACATACAGAGAATCACCAGAGAGAGAGAGATAGACACTCAACGTCTTCCTCCTCTCGGCAAGCTCCAGCACCCAGAGCAATCTACACCTTCAGAGAACCGATAACCGCCGTCAGCCCGTCAATGGAGTCAACGCATTACCACTCGCTCCATTGGCACTAAGGACCCAGATTAAACAAAAGTGTACTCCTAGGACTACATCTAAGTCCTATACTGTAACACTGTTCTGTTTGTGTTAAAGTTTTTTAATCAAACAATTTTAATGGCAAACAAGTAGCAGGTAGGGTGAATGTGGCTTGTGTGGTATAAATGTTTTGGCTATGGGTAGACAGTATGGCTTGAGGGATTTGGTGGTTGTGAATATTTGAGGTTGAGGGTTGTGTAATAGTGTTGGTATTTACATATACTACTCTTAGCTTGGATTGTTATGAGTTAGGCTGGGATATAGTATACTCTATACATATTTGTGTTTGGTATATGGTTAACTTAGGAGTTTAGTTTAATGTAGAGTTTAACCTATAGTTAACTTTAGAGAGACCAATGTGGACCCAATAGCCTAGTTGGCCAACCCTAGATTAGTCATTGAACCAATAGTCTAAGTTGACTAAGATAGTTGACCAAAATTGACCAAGAGTTGACTTTGGCCTATATTGACCAAGAAATCATGTAGATGCATTGTACACTTTATTTATCATCCCTTGTGTACATCTTGACTTGTGCTGTTCTAAATAGGAGTCAGACACCTCTCCTCAGACAGTATATTCACTTCGGAGTTTCAGATATCAGGCGAGTATATTCTCTGACCATTTCATACTTGTTAGGATTTATATTCTGGCTCTAGATTACTTTACTTGATGCTGACACGATATCATCACGGATTGGTACTATATGGATCTTTTTATGGGATGTTATCCCCCTTAGCGGTCACATCGAATATTTTCATGTCATATGTTTCATGTACATCATGTATTCCTTGCTCTTGTGTTATTCATGTACTCTCATGTTCTCTCATGTGCTTTTATGTACGCTCATGTACTTTCATGTGCTCTTATGTACGTTCATATTTCCTTATGTGCTTCGTGTGTAACCAAAACATCATGTTCGTAACGTAACTTGACTGGATCCTTCTGTATTGATTGTGTGTAGGGGTGAGTATAAATGGTCATGTGATTTACCCATCATGTTCACTCTGTTACTTTTTATGTGTTATCATGTACAACACAGCCTTCTTGGCTGGTATCCCTCATGTTTACTCATGTATATCATGTTCAACCCAAGCCAATTACATGCCATCTCGTACTCTAAATTACTAGTCACTTACAGTTCTTACTTATCATGTATATATCTCCAGTTATCAAATATCTCTCCTGTTTTTATGTACATCTTCTTACAGCATTTTATGTATCTTACTCTATTGCTTGCTTTATATTTCCTGCCATGATATGAACTGTGTGAGATGTATTGTGCTCGTTCCTGTCCTGACTGGACCTGTTGAAAATATTACAGAGGATGAGGAAGAATTCTGCCCTACCTACTACGGAGCAGGCTTAGATGACACTTGCAACCTGGACCCCCAGGAGGTTCAGGCAGCTGCTGAGGATCCGACCATTGCCTAGAGCAGATAGTTAGATTGTTATTTCTTTTCTTCATGTCATTTATTGTTTATGGTTTCAGAGTTGCATTATATTTAAGATGTTGAGACTAGTGGTTGTTAACTTGGATTTATTTCTCTTCTGTTTGTTCCTTAGTTTGAGGATTTCGTTATCTATCATATCGTGATATTTTCCATCTTTAGACTTGTGATTGAGTTGTACCTTCTGTAGTTGGCCTCCGTTTGGAGAGTATATCATATTGTGGTTAGTTGATATCATAACTTAGAACAGCGTTCTACCGCCGACACTGCGGCATAGGCTGGACGTACCTACTTCTCGTGCCTCTACACTGGGTGTGGGTTATGACACCAACTGCTCGTAGGTGCCACGGTCGAAGCTTCTCAAAGCTAGGGTTAGGGTTTTTTAACCGCTTCTTGAAGAAATGAAGGAAAGAGGAAGAATGGAGGAGTGAAGAGTGGAGAAGAAGGACGATGAGAAGATGGAGAATAGATAGAGGGAGAACTCTATTCTCTTGAAATGAAGAATGAATGAAAGAGGAAAGAAGTTACTGAATATATACAATTTGGAATAGAACTTAGGAAATAACAAAATAAATTGTTTCTTTACAGAAATAATTCGATTATTGCAAGAACCTATGTTTCAATCCTAGTTAGTTAGGAAATGGATTAGAAGTTGTTGGAAAGTTGTTGGAGGTTAGTTACAACATTGTTGGGAAGAAGATTCTAGTATCCAAAATTACTAGCCATGCCATAGAAAGTATTTAAAAGATTTATAGACAATATTGAAAATAGTATTTGATTAGAATATTAACTTAAGTAATAATTAAAAAATTTAAAATTAGGATTTTCCAGGAATGGTGATTACAAATCTACATACCTTAGAAAAATTTTGTTCACAAAATTTCAAATGGCACGACTAGGCAAGATCAAAATGATCAGAGATAGAATGACATACAAGATAATCATCTTATTAACATCCCGTGCAGAACCAATCTCTAACTCGCTAAACTAGCTAAACTCTCATTATCTACATAGAACTAAGGCAGCTGCCAATGCACAATAACTAAATCTGTTTGGAATCATAAAATTGTCTAAATCAAATTCCCATTAGATTGTTGTATGCATATCGTCGGCCAAATGTATTTCAATTTCAAGTATTATCTCAATCAAATCATTTTCCAAACATCAATTTCCAATTGTCAGCCATTCTTCCAAACCTAACTACATCAAAGTCACAATCTTCAATTGTCATAGAAAATCCTTTAGAAAATTCTTATCAAGTTGATCCATGATCTATATTCGAGAATTTTCAATTCTTGAAATCAATTGACCCAAATTATAATCACTAGTCAAATTTTAATCTTTAACCATGCACAATCGTTCTCACCCGAATACAATAGCAATCACAGAATCTCAATCATTCTTATCATAACTAATATAAGTCTCCAATGTTTGATAGTCTTCCAACAAAATTTTCAAACCCAATTGCTCCTTTACTTGCTTACTGTTCATGTTTCCAAAATTTTATGCCAATGCTTTTGTCTCAATTCCTCACTACTACTTTGATTCCCTTTCTAGAACCTATCATTCATATGCTTATAATAATCCTTCCATGGTTATATTCGTCCTTTCTGGGTATAATAGTCATCTAATCTTAAAATTCTGATCCCTCTGGGTGTTCCTTTACTTGATCATCATATTCTCATGTTTATGTATTATCCAAATTATAATTTCCAAATTCACCTTATCTATGAAAAAACATTACCAAATCCTAGAGTCTTCTCACCAACTCTACTTATGGCTTTCTTTATCTTGTATATAACTTATGTCCCTGCTTTTAATCACCAATTTGGTTATCTCTACAAAATTGTTGTATTCCCTCATTTGTTGAAATCCGATGCTTAAGCACTAGGAAGCATCACTAACGGTTCTATATCCCAAATAAGCCATAAGCGAAAAGATATATAACTCTCTCAAAACTTATTAACCAAACTTGCTTACCCAAGGTCTTCTTCCACTACCTTTTATACCTTAACCTTCGTGGAAACATGTGGATCCCAAGAATGCCCTTACTAGAAATGAGCTAGGTAACTAAATAGGTTTCCCCTGTATATCCATATAGCTATCAACTAAATAGTTATCCACAATATGTATACCAGCTATATATATAGTATAATGGCTATCAAAATATACATATATAGATATGCAACTACCCACAAAATATATACAATCCACTAGAGTTGAACCGTCAGAGAGATTGGGCCAATAGGTATTAGAAATTGTCATATTGAGTTTTTAGAAAATCAAGTGAAAATTCTATTGAACTCCTACGGTAATATAAATGATTGGATCAACCGTTAAGAATTCAAATAAGACTGAGATGAAACAAATCGGGATAATTCGGGTAAAGTTCTCAATGGCGATAAGAGGCAAACATGATATCTTTATGTCATGGATATAGTCTTAATAGTATCCGAAAACCATGCATATTCGAAGTCACTTTGCCTAGAGTTCATGCCCTGCTAGTGTACATCTGGCTATAGTGAACCTTTGGTTTCATGACTCAAATAATGATATATTATCGGATATTCTAATAACTTATCCATTTGATAGAATAACTCAAGTGATCAAAATATGATGTATTTAGGACATAGTCTTGATAATATCTGAAAACCAATGAATACCTGAAATCACTTCAACTTAGAGTCCATGTCTTGCCAGCGCGCCGCTGGCTGTAGTAAACCCACAGTCTCCATGATTCAGATAAATGGTTGCAGTGCGCATCTGCCACGCCATAGTAGGTCGTCGAATATTCTCTCAACTTTATACGTAAGGATTCCAAAGGAGCTTCAAAATTTTAAATAAGTTATAAAGTTCAAGTAGTGTAGATATTCGTTCTGCTAAGTATCAGTTTTTTAATATTCAAGCGATCGATGACCAGGAGGAAAAGATTGGGTTACGCAAAGAGGAGTATTTGTTCTTGGTCCTTTCTCTATTCCAACAATATTCAAGGATTGAGGATAGAAACTTATAAACATTAGATTGATCGAAACTGACTCTGGATAATTGAGTTTGATTCGAGATGAGGATTTAAGTTAGGCTGGAGAACTCAACAGATAATACTCTAGAAAGTAACTTAGGAAAAACACGTTTCGATCTATGATGGACTTTTTTGGAAATTAATCCCTTATAGTTAATCGAAAAATGAGTAATAACTAATTTACGATTCTACGGCTCTAAAAAGAATACTTGAATTGGTCTAAGAAAAGATATATTAGAAATCAACAAGATCAACAAGAAATCTAAAAACAATCTATCCAAGAGCTAGGGACATTAGTAATTGGTGATAGATTCACTAAATGGGGAGTTTAAAACTCTTTAAATAGCAATCGAGCCTAGGTCCTAGAGAATTTATAAACTAAAGAAGATAGGGAAGAATACGATCTCTCGAAAGTCGTATAATTGTAATCATGATCTCGCATCTCTTTAGTCTTTCATAGTACTCTAGGAGAGGCAAAAATTCAATAATAATACTAATAAAATATACAATCACACAATCGGCCTATGCTGTGATGAGATTCCTAGTCTAATCAGGTTCCCTAATAGCACTTTATACCCTAAGTACTATTAAGCTAGACCAGCATGGGCCACCACTAAAAACGTGTCACGCTCCGCTCCCGCATGATCAGGTATGGGTTGTGAGCGCGTCAAGCCGACACCATAGAGTCGACGATAGTGAGCTGTCTATACCTCAAAAGTCATCAATTGCTCAAATAATCGATTTACTCATCATAGCTACTAATCACGTGCCAAAAACCAATCACCACATCATCACACATTTTACTGTCTTTAGTACATCTTTTACAACAATATCCGGAGACAAATACAGTAAAATAGAAAAACAACATCTACTACTTAATATACAGTCATCCATAAGTACATTCATCCAACCCTCATGTAATGGAAATCTATACAATATTCTCTATCTATCCTATGTCAACTATCTTTGGGTAGCACTCATGTCATCAATGACTATCACCCCGTCCTATGTGCCACAGACTTGAGTAGAAGTCAAGTCACCTGCAACGTATCCAGTTAGAAAAGAAGCAAAGTACAACCCTACAAAATGAACATATACAATATAAAATGGTAATGCAATAAGCTCATGTCATCAATGACTATCACCCCGTCCTATGTGCCACAGACTTGAGTAAAAGTCAAGTCACCTGCAACGTATCTAGTTAGAAAAGAAGCAAAGTACAACCCTACAAAATGAACATATACAATATAAAATGGTAATGCAACAATAATATGGACTAACCTGTAACATATAATTTGATAATGATACTATAGCTGAGAATAATAAACAAGATGATCAATGCAATAGTGATTTGAAATAATAATTAACATGTGATCGGGTTAGGGAGTACAATAGAACAGTAGTAAAATCAATCAGTACGGTACAGCTTAGGCGCACATGCACGATGTGTGACTAAGCTATAAACAATATTACGCTAAGGACTTTGATCACATGTAAACTATATATTTCCCCAAGACCCCTGACACACACATAGGGACACACACACTAGTCACTAATGCCTACACAGGAACTCAAACACACTCTCACACTGTGTAGGTTAGTGCACAGCAGGGGCACTTGGCCCCTGTGCATAGAAAAGTATGTACATGTTGCATAGGAGGCAGCAGCAGTAGCTGCCTTAGGCACCACTTTGGTGAACCTGTTGGCAGTCGAAAGTGATGAACAGGGGCTTAAAGCCACCTACATAGTAGCAAGAGTTTTTCTACACTAATATGCACCAGGTTTTGGCAAGGAATTGGGGAAGGTGGAGCAGTGGCAGAAGCAGTCCATGTTGCCTTGGCCACCAACAGTAGGGTGTAGAATAGCATGTGTGTGTGTGAGTAAAATATTTGTGTGTATCCCATGTGTAGAGTTGAATGTGTTTGTTTGTGTTGGTGTGTGTGTATGCATTGTATATGGTGTAGTGTATATGTGCATACGTAGGAGGTTTAGGCAGGTGTTAGGGGGTTCATTATGCACAACAATAGCATGTTGAAGCCATGCGTATGTGAGCTTGTGTGTGTGTGCACCCTAATACACTGATATATGTGTGTGTCATATGTGTAGAGATAAGAGTGTATAGGATTGCAAGGGTGGAGTAGGTATCCTAGTATCTATGTATATGTAATGGATAGGGTAATGGTATGTAATGTCTAAGTTTAGCAAGGTTAAGGTATTGGTTGAATAGTGATTAGGTAATGTGTTTAGCTAAACATAAGGTTAAGGTATTGGTTGAATAGTGATTAGGTAATGTGTTTAGCTAAACATATAAGCATATGTAATTAGGAACATGTGTAGGCAATATTGGCTTGTCATATAGGTTTAGGTGTATGCATATGTTAGGCAAGCCATAGGCCATATAGATCAAGCAAGGCAATTACATAGGGTAGCATATAGCTATATACCTATGTGTGTAGGGGCATGATACGTTGAGTATGGATATGTTAGGGTATTGGACTAATAGGTAAGGTATTATAAGATACCCTATAAGTATCCAGTATATGTAGTTACATAGGGTGAGCCTAGTATTACCTACTATAGGTTAGATTACCTTGGTATGACAAGGTATGGACCTAGAAACTTACGTATGACCTAGTTTTGACTAGTATTGACTAGTTGACCCTAAAAATCAACCTTTATGATAATTTGTCCTAGTTTGACCATAAAAACCTAGTATTGACCTAGTTTGACCTCCATAACCTAGAATTGACCTAGAAATTATATTTGACTCTAGATATCGAAGTTTAACACACCAAAATATTAATTAACATTGATATTTCATATTTAGGTCTTTGTGACTCCACTTTGAACCTCGATCCACACTTGTTGCTCATGAGTAGAGGCGAGTACATTCTCTGATAGTTTTTCTTATTTGATAACTTCTATTATATCAGTTTGTAGTATTATACTTGATTTCTGACACGAGAATACACGGATTAGTATATCTTAGACCTCGTCATGAGATGTTATTCATAGTTTATCTTGGTGTACTGGTGCAGGTTTTGTTATTGTTCTTGTACTTTTATGGACATAGATTCTTAAGGGGATTAGCTACCCTCTCAGAGAATCTTTTGTCGTAACGTACCATGGTTGGATCCAATATACTAGTCAAAAGATGGGGAGGCTTTAGTTGATTATGTAATCATACCCAAACTAATTGTGTATAGCTCACCCTCACCTCACGTAGGGTGTAGCCTGATTTTGTATTACTTGTGCATAGCTTTCCATGTATGGCCTGCTTGATCCATTACCTGCAACTGTGCATAGTCGATCATACGGAATAACCTGATCCAGTCCTAAGTCGATCACATAATAAAGTAATATCTCAAGGCACCGTTAGTATTACATGTTTTATTCTAGATTACCTGATGATTCATACATACCCATGTTTACATACCGTTCACACTTGCCACTGATATGATTACCTGCTTTTCTTTATTCTCAATGTTCAGTTTGTATATTTATCATGTATTTCCATTACTTGATGTCACTTATAGTTTTTGTCAATTTAACGGAACTGATGTTAGTTTATGTACTTCGCTCCAATCCTAACTGGATAATATTTTTTAAAGAATTTAGAAGATTTATGTTCTACCTACTACGGACCCAGAGTAGACATGGACTATGCCCGGAGATTCCTTGAGGATACACCACCATTAGTGCCTTAGCTAGTAGCTAAGATTACTGGATTTATCTCCAGTTTATGAGACTTGAATTTGTCATATTATTTGAGACATGTAATTATTGGGATACTAGTCTCTTAGACTCTATTGTGGACATGTTACGCTACTAGACTTCTATGTTATCATTCATATATTTATATCAATCGTGTCATTTATTTACTTATCTGTGATTGAGTATGAGATTCTTGATATTATATTGTCCTCCGTTCGGAGATGTGATTATTATTGACAGGTTATGACTCATATATTCCTAGACCTGTTAGATAGCACTGTTGACCTAATCAACATTCTACCATCGATGTTGCGATGTAGGTTGGATGTACCTACGTACTCATGCCCCTAAACCGGGGTGCAAGTTGTGACAACATCCAAGGTAAGTATTGTAATTTTGATAAATCCAAATGTGGATGCCCTTATCCATATCCACAACTACCTCTTTCCTATTCCCTCTTTTATATATTATTAATAAGAATAGGTCCATTTTTTGGCCTCAATTTTTTCTCTTTATCTCATTTTTATAACAAGGTAGATATAATTCTGAGAATTAATTGCAACTTGATACCCTTAACTATTCCAGTTTTTCAACTTAATACCTTAAACGTTTTTACTCGATAACTTGCTATCATAAACTATTTAATATTTTTAATTTGATACCCAAATTTAAAAATAATAAAATACCCCTCGCTTCTCATCCCATCCCAATCTCTCCTGTCGCTACCACATTTTTAGCTTGAGGGTATTTTGGTCATTTGGTAAAATTTTTGAATTTTTATTTTAATTTATTTAATTGGTGATTGTGATTTTGACTTCGACTAAGTTGAGACTTTGTAGACTAACCTAGATTTTAACCCTAACCATGGTGACTAGGTTAGCATGGTGAGACCCTAGTCTAACTTAAGTCAATCTAGGTTAGTCATTTAGAAATCAAGGTTTGAATAAGAGGACTAGTGATTTGACGCATGACCTATGACTTAGAATTAATTTCATGACTTGTAATTAAGCCATAGGCCCATGACTTAAGCCCAAAACCCAACCATGGCAGCCACACTTAGGGTTTCCCATTGCCTATAAGTATTCTCTTAAGTTGTTCTTGCCTCTTTTGTGCTTGACCTAGATTTTGAAGGAAAGGTAAATTCCCATTCTCCTAAAATTCTAATAAATTCATTTCAACTCCTTTTTAACCCTAGTCTTTTGCATTAGGATCTAATTACTGTGTGTTTACTGTTTTTGGAGATCTATCTAAGTTTTTGTGCCATTTGGAGCTTGGGAGTTGCTATTTGGAATCCTTCCATTTGGGGCTTTCTTTGAGATTGACACTCAATAGGTAAACCACTCAAACCCATTATTTTTCCTTATTTCTTTACATTTAGGGCTAGATCTAGGAGTCCCATAGTTGTCCCTAAAATTTGGGCACAATTCGTGTCCATTTGGTGTCCGTATCGGACACGTATCATAATGGATAGTTAAGTGTTTGTTAAAATGCCCCTTAGGGATTTATTTGCGTATTTTGAAAAACTAATTTCATAGATCCCTAGATCTATATGTGTGTATAAATTTTAAGAAGGATGATTTGTATTCCGTGTCGATTTGTGTCGTGTTTTTGGCTTTGGACACATTGCACGAGACCTAGGCCTGTGTCCTGCCTATCGGGCTCCATAACTCACAACATAGGACACGTCGGGACATGAAATTTTGTGGAGAGTAGGGGGCACTGACTGTCATCATGCTCCAAAAATTTGGGAGCCAATGATGCATGACACATGGAGCAATCTCGCCCGCACAGGACACGCAATGCTCGTGCAGTGACAGATTTCACACCCAGACACGCGCAACACGTGCGCTCGTGTCCGCTGTGGACACGTCATGGACACGTGTCAGGCATGCCAGCATGTAGACCTATCCTAGGCAAACATGTGGGTGTGTGCACGTGACATGCAGTGTCATGTGTCGTGTCCTACACGCGTGTACATGCGTGCACGATGCTGTGATACACTGGGTGCACCCCATGTGTTTGAATTGATGTGGACACGTCTGTGTCATATTTGTGGGACACGAAATGACTCAAAGGACACATACACACATGTGACACTAATTACCAACTCTTTGATTGTAATTTTAATAATTAATTATATTCGAATTCATTGAATTCCCCTAAAGTCTGATACCTCATTGATACTCTGAAACCGAAATAATTTTTGGGTTTTTAAATTGCATTTTTAACTGATTTTAATGATGTTAATGATTAGTTAAGTTCACCTACATGTGTATTGAATGATGATTACGTTAGTGTGCGATTTGTGTGAGCAAATGGGTTTCGAATTTGCTTTTTGGGTTACTAACTGCTAAGGGTTTTTATTGAACTGTCATTTTAGGATTGAGAATATCTGAGAACACACACTCTCATGTGTTGTACACACAGGTACACATCTAGACACACTCCCTATCAAGTAACCTACCCACACATATTACACTCTCATGTGTAACACACACACATGATACTGATATTTCATACTGTTTTGATACCCTTCCTCACACACAAAAATCTGAGCCACAACACCATTGTTTTCCCTATGCACCTACATGTGTAACACACAGATTTTCCCTCATGTGTAGCACACACACACACTTTACTCTATGTTCTGTCAGTTACACACTATATGACCCACTGTCATTGTTGTAGAATCTGAGAACTATTGGCATCTACATTGTCCCTGTTACCTCACAAATGAGACACTTGACACAACCTATATGACACATACACACACACACAGTTTTTTTTCCTGTTTCATCTATGACACTTGACACACCCATATGGCTCTCACATACTCACTCATCATCTAACGCTACAACATCCTTTCTAGATTCCTGTCACATTATAACCTACACACTCACACACACATGTATGTGTCTACATATATATATATATATATATATATATATATATATATATATATATATATATATGTATATATATATATATTTATGGAAATGTAATCTAGTTCCTATATAGCTACCCTACATGTACATTATATATGTAATAAACTAATATGAATGTGTAATGTGATATGTGTAATGTAATGCAAATATTGCATTGCCTATGTGAATGGTGTGCATATAGATATATGGTAGAAATGGGTGTATGGCCTTGTGTATATGGCTCATGGCCTAGGTATAATAGCCTATGGCATGTGGTGTGGATACACTTGAGTTAGTGTATCATTAGACTAGTGTGTGCTTACTAGGCTAATTGGTTAGAGACCTATGTTGACTTGTTAAGCCTAGGTTGACCAACCTAGACTTGTTTGACCTAACTAGACTAAAGTTGACCTAGTTTGACTGTTAGAGTTGACTAGAGTTGGCCAAAGGTTGACTTTAGCCTAGATTGACCCCAAATATTTTGTAGATGCATTGTAGCAGTCTATTTTATTATTTTAGACATGTAGTGACTTGTACTGTTCTATAGGAGACAGACACCACTCCTCGGACAGTATATTCTCTTCAGATATTCAGGATACCAGGCGAGTACATTCTTTGATCATTTCATATCTTGTTTAGGATTATATTTTTTGCTTTAGATTACTTGATGCTGACACGTTGGTAACACGGATTGGTACTATATGGATCCCTTCATGAGATGTTATCCCCCTCGGAAGCATCAGATACTCTTGTCTCGTGTGTTTTACTTGCATCATGTATCTCATGCTTCTATTATCATGAATCTTCATATATCAGCTTGTGATTCTTGTACTCTCATGAATCACAGAGCCTTTACGAATCTTCATGAATCACTCTTGAATCACCCTTTGTGGGCAAAGTAGTATAGTCATGAATCTTAACGTAAATTGACTGGATCCTTGTGTATTGATTGGGGATGGGAGAGTATAAATGAACATGTGAATAATTCCAAAGTAGTATAGTCATGAATCACCTATTTAGTATAGTCATGAATCACCCTCTAGCTGTTCACATGTTTATCTTATACTATGAATCACTAGTCACTGATTAGTCCTCTATTATATTGTAGATATTTACTTACAGTCTCTCTCTCTTTTATATCATGTTATTCTTTCAGTTTCATGTATCTTACTCTCTAGCATGATTATATTTTCTATCCTGTTACGATTTTGTTGAGATATAATATGCTCGCTCCCGTCCTGACTGGACCTGTTGAAAATTTTACAGAGAATGATGAGGCTCTAGTGTCTACCCATTATGGTACCGCTTAGACAACACTTGTGACTTGGACCCACTTGCAGTAGAGGATCTACCACCAGCAGTTTAGACTGCTAGCTTAGACTCTTACCTTGTCTTTCTCATTGATACATTATTATATATACTGGGAGTTTGTTTTATCTGATGTTTATGGAGATGTTATCCTAGACACTTAGACTTCTATCTGATTGTATCTTTGTGGATTCATTTCGTTCCATATATATCTATCTTTTTACCGTATTCTACCTTAGATGTGATTGAGACTGTATTGCTATGTCACCTCCTTTCGGAGTGTATATACTGTACAGGTACCTTATATATTGTTAGATGATTGACCTAGGACTTCGTTCTACCGCCGACACTGCGGTGTAGGCTGGACGTACCCACGTTTTGTGCCCTTACTCTAGGGTGCGGATCGTGACACATTTTTAGTGGTGGCCCATACAGGTCTAGTTTTATGTAGTGGTATTCGAACTAGAGTATCACTACAGCCTGCAGTAGGATTAGGATATTTGGAGGTACTCAATCACACTAGGAAAAACTCCTTATCTGCTTCCTTTTATCTAAATTTGCTGCTTATTGTCTTCCCTTGAATATAAACTGTCCTCCTTTGATTTTTCTCTTCATTCTTAGTAATTACTTCTTGTTTTGATTTATCTTCATGATGGTTATGGAGACATGATCTCATCGCTCCGGTTCGGGGGATACTATCGAGAGGCTGGCCACCTCTCGTCCTGTTCAGCAGGGCCTCGAGACCACAGCTCCTGTTGTGCCGACTCAGGTTGGCGTTTCTGCTACATTAGAGGTACACCTCCGCTTGTACAGAGACTTTCCCTTGTCATTTTTGATTTCTCTCAGCAGCAGAGGTACGTGCAGCATCAGCAGCAGGACTGGGAAAACCAACAGAGGCGAGCTTTCGCTAGGACAATCGAGGATGCACAGGCCATTGGAGATCTTGCTGCAGATTCCGTTCTTCTCGATTCCATTTCCACAATTGCCTCTTATAACTAACTTAAAATTTGATTCCATCTGTTCCTTGTTGACTGATTAATTTTGTTCTGTTGTTCTTGTGTTACGTTTGTTTTTCTTCTGAGAAAAATCATATGGGCTAGGTCACCTCAGTTATGGGATCTAGAATCTTCGATAGTCGTGTTAGCTGGTATAGTAAGGACATATAGTCAGATTTTGGACGTATTTCTCGGGTGTAAAAATTTAAGGTTTTCGCTGTCAAACATACGACAATGCAAAAATTTTAAATACCATGAATCTAGAGGTATGTACCTTAGTCAAGGACTTTATGATTATTGTAGCCTTGCTCACTAGTATGACGAAGACTCTGAGTAACATAATTTTGGACAGATGCATATTATTATCAGATTGTATCTTGAAAAGGTTTTTAAACATATCATCTCTATCATACCCTTCTATTGTTGTAAAATTATATTCCATCATCAAATAACTTAGGAGTAGGGATATTTTAGTTTTGTAGAGCTTATTCATATGTAGTTCTTTCATAGTGTAATGATATGACGACTTGTAGAGTGTATGTACCCTAGAGATGATAGTTAGCCTTGGTATTAGAATAATAACCCATTGTAGATGATTCCTCTGACCAACGAGTTTCCCTATAGGATGTTGGTATGTCTTATAGCCTTGATAATTTATTATTATTTTTCCTTACCCTTTCCAGTAAGGCACCTATGGCCAGAGCCTGTCCTTGAGTGTAGTTGTAGTTCACCTAAGACTGAGAGGTCTATATATATAGGTAGGTTACAGATGATATTGGCATATGGGATATGGGTTTGGTTGGTATCTATAGGTCATTGTTGTATAAGGTTATTGACATGTTGTTTAGCCAGTATTTGGTCTAGTTTTCTATTTTAATTAAGTTATCTTTGTGTTGGGTTCAGTCATGTTTGATTAACCTTTATAGGTAGTGTGCAGACCCTTCATTAGATACACTATTCCCTTGGATCATACTTGTACAAGTTGTTCACTGCACTCACCATCACTAGTCTTCACATTTGAGTATCCTGCATCAGGACATATTGCCCTCCCTCTTGCATACTATTGCATACACTGCATACAAGCTTAAGTGTTCTGCACTCTCCTACTGTTCACTACAACATTTCATTACCTATCATGTTGCATCATAGATTTCACTGGTCCATTGTTCAGACCCCAATTATTTACTCACCAATATAACCATCAACCACTTATCATATTCTGCAGATCTGGAGAGTCAGTATCATGCATATTAGAGGTCTGCACTCATCCTTACTTCTGTACATGGTGACATACTACATCTCTTAGCATTTTACTTTATTGATAGCCTTGCAATACCCTTCATTATAACCTGCAGTACCTGCCCTACAGTGGAGTTTAAACTTTTTCTTGGGCATGGTTGTTCAGTCCACTTGGACAGTTGTATACATTGGGCTATAAAGTGGGTTGTTAATAAGTGTTTTCCCTTGATCATTATTCTGTCCCCTTTCATTCTTAGATACATATGATACCTGGTTAGCCTATCTGTCCAGATACATGTCCAAACTATTTCTTCCATTGTTAGTTCAGTCTTCCAAAGCCTCTACCTGAGCATTAGTTCATTTTCTATATGTAGGTTTCTTTTCACCTTAACTTATAAGTGGACCCAAATGTCCTGTCCTTTTTGCTTATAAGTTCAGTCTCCTTAGCATCATTCCCTTTTGCCTATATTGATGTTCAGGCCATTCATCCTTAGCCTAAATTCTGAGCATTTGTCAGTCCCTTATAAGTTTAGTTTACTTTAAACCTTTAATGGTCAGTTATATATAGATGATATACTTAGGATATATGTAATAGGTTGTTATTCTTGAGCTTATGTATATGTGGTATTTGGGATTTGTGTGCTTAGAATATAGGTATTTAGTTATGGGTGACTTGATAGGATTTAGAAAGTTAAGAGCTAGTCTATTATGGAGTTTTCCTTTTTTTTTAATTTCTAGTTGCCAACACTAGCTGGCATAGGTAAAACCCTAAGAAGTTGACCAGTTGTTGACCAAGTACTTGGATGTTGACAAATTGACTAGTTGATGGCCAGTAGTTGACCATTGACTATGTTTGACTTGGTTGACTGGTGATAGGATTAGAAGTAGGTTGATTATTTGTTTGTTGATCATGTTTGATCATTTAGTAAATAAAGACCTTGTTGTGATTAGGTTGGAGGCATGGTTTTTCTGAGGATATCTTCGACTCGTTGTACCATACGTTTTGGTGGAGGTGGAAAGCTTAGCCCACACTTTATCGGACCTTCGTGATCAGCGGGAGGGTCGGTGATGTGGCTTACATGCTAGACTTTCCACCTGCACTAGTGGGTGTCCACAACGTATTCTACGTATCACCGTTGAGACGGTACGTGGCTGACCCTAGCCATGTACTTGACCATTCGGAGATTGAGGTAGGGCCTACTCTCAGTTATCCAGAGTAGTCAGTGGAGATTCTGGATCGCCGAGAGAAGGTGCTGAAAAACCAGGTAATACCCTTGGTTCGCGTCGCATGGAGGCATTATTCTCCAAGAGAGTCTACCTGGGAGCAGGAAGATGATGCGCGAGCGATACCCATACCTTTTCGGACCCTGAGGTATGATTGTCTATCCTTCTCATCAGTCTAGTTTCTCCTTTTAATTTCGAGGATGAAATTATTTTAAGGAGGGTAGATTTGTCACTACCACCTTTTTAGCTTGAGGTATTTTGGTCATTTGGTGAAATTTTTGAATTTTTTTTAATTTATTTAATTGGTGATTATGATTTTGACTTTGACTAAGTTGAGACTTTGTAGACTAACCTAGAATTTGACCCTAACCATGGTGACTAGGTTAGCATGGTGAGACCCTAGTCTAACTTAAGTCAATCTAGGTTAGTCATTTAGAAATCAAGGTTTGAATAGGAGGACTAGTGATTTGGCGCATGACCTATGACTTAGAATTAATTTCATGACTTGTAATTAAGCCATAGGCCCATGACTTAATCCCAAAACCCAACCATGGCAGCCACACTTAGGGTTTCCCCTTGCCTATAAGTATTCTCTTAAGTTGTTCTTGCCTCTTTTGTGCTTGACCTAGATTTTGAAGGAAAGGCAAATTCCCATTCTCCTAAAATTCTAATAAATTCATTTCAACTCCTTTTTAACCCTAGTCTTTTGCATTAGGATCTAATTACTGTGTGTTTACTGTTTTTGGAGATCTATCTCAGTTTTTGTGCCATTTGGAGCTTGGGAGTTGCTATTTGGAATCCTTCCATTTGGGACTTTCTTTAAGATTGACACTCAATAGGTAAACTACTCAAACCCGTTATTTTTCCTGATTTCTTTGCATTTAGGACCAGATCTAGGAGTCCCCTAGTTGTTCCTGAAATTTGGGCACAATTTGTGTCCATTTGGTGTCTGTATCGGACACGTATCATAATGGATAGTTAAGTGTTTGTTAAAATGCCCCTTAGGGCTTTATTTTCGTATTTTGAAAAACTAATTTAATAGATCCCTAGATCTATATGTGTGTGTGAATTTTTGTGAAGGATGATTTGTATTCTGTGTCGATTTGTGTCGTGTTTTTGGCTTTGGGCACACTACACGAGACCTAGGCCTGTGTCCTGCCTATCTGACTCCATAACTCACAACATAGGACACGACGGGACACTAAATTTTGTGGGGAGTAGGGGGCACTGACTGTCATCATGCTCCCAAAATTTGGGAGCCAATGATGCATGACACGTGGCACAATTCCGCCCGCACTGGACACGTACTGCTCGTGCAGTGACAGATTTCACGCCCAGACACGAGCAACACGCGCGCTCGTGTACGCTGTGGACACGTCGTGGACACATGTCAGGCATGCCAGTATGTGACCTATCCTAGGCGAACACATGGGTGTGTGCACGCAACACAAAGTGTCGTGTGTCGTATCCTACACGCCTGTGTACGCGTGCACGACACTGTTATACACTGGGTGCACCCCATGTGTTTGAATTGATGTGGACACGTCTGTGTCATATTTTTGGGACACAAAATGACTCAAAGGACACATACACACATGTGACCCTAATTACCAACTCTTTGATTGTAATTTTGATGATTAATTAGATTTGAATTCATTGAATTCCCCTAAAGTCTGATACCTCACTGATACTCTGAAACTGAAATGATTTTTGGGTTTTTAAATTGTATTTTTAACTAATTTTAATGATGTTAATGATTAGTTAAGTACACCTACATGTGTATTGAATGATGATTATGTTAGTGTGTGATTTGTGTGAGCAAATGGGTTTCGAATTTGGTTTTTGGGTTACTAACTGCTAAGGGTTTTTATTGGACTGTCATTTTAGGATTGGGAATATCTGAGAACACACACACTTTCATGTGTTATACACAGGTACACATCTACACACACTCCCTATCAAGTAACCTATCCACACATATTATACTCTCATGTGTAACTCACACATGACACTGATATTTCACACTGTTTTGATACCCTTCCTCACACACAAAAATCTGAGCCACAACACCACTGTTTTCCCTATGCACCTACATGTGTAACACACAGATTTTCCCTCATGTGTAGCACACACACACTTTACTCTATGTTTTGTCAGTTACACACTATATGACCCACTGTCATTGTTGTAAAATCTGAGAACTATTGGCATCTACACTGTCCTTGTTACCTCACAAATGAGACACTTGACACAACATATATGACACATACACACACACACAGTTTTTTTCCTGTTTCATCTATGACACTTGACACACCCACATGGCTCTCACACACTCACTCATCATCTAACACACACAACACACTTTTTAGATTCCTGTCACATTATAACCTACACACTCGCACACACATGTATATCTCTACATATATATATATGGAAATGTAATCTAGTTCCTATATAGCTACCCTACATGTACATTATATATGTAATAAACTAATGTGAATGTGTAATGTAATATGTGTAATGTAATACAAATATTGCATTGCCTATGTGAATGGTGTGCATATAGATATATGGTAGAAATGGGTGTATGGCCTTGTGTATATGGCTCATGGCCTAGGTGGAATAGCCTATGGCATGTGGTGTGGACACACTTGAGTTAGTGTATCAATAAACTAGTGTGTGCTTGCTAGGCTAATTGGTCAGAGACCTAGGTTGACTTGTTAAGCCTAGGTTGACCAACCTAGACTTGTTTGACCTAACTAGAATAGAGTTGACCAAGTTTGACTGTTAGGGTTGACTAGAGTTGACCAAAGGTTGACTTTAGCCTAGATTGACCCCAAACATCATGTAGATGCATTGTAGAAGTCTATTTTATTATTTTAGACATGTTGTGACTTGTACTGTTCTATAGGAGACAGACACCACTCCTCGGACAGTATATTCTCTTCAGATATTCAGGATACCAGGCGAGTACATTCTATGATCATTTAATGTCTTGTTTAGGATTATATTTCCTGCTTTAGATTACTTTACTTGATGTTGACACGTTTGTAACACGGATTGGTACTATATGGATCCCTTCATGAGATGTTATCCTCCTCGGAAGCATCAGATACTCTTGTCTCGTATGTTTCACTTGCATCATGTATCTCATGCTTCTATTATCATGAATCTTCATATATCAGCTTGTGATTCCTGTACTCTCATGAATTACAGAGCCTTCACGAATCTTTATGAATCACTCTTGAATCACCTTTTATGGGCAATGTAGTATAGTCATGAATCTTAACGTAACTTGACTGGATCCTTGTGTATTGATTGGGGATGGGGGAGTATAAATGAACATATGAATAATTCTAAAGTAGTATAGTCATGAATCACCTCTTTAGTATAGTCATGAATCACCCTCCAGCTGTTCACATGTTTATCTTGTACTCTGAATCACTAGTCACTGATTAGTCCTATATTATATTGTAGATATTTACTTACAGTCACTTTCTCTTTTATATCATGTTATTCTTTCAGTTTCATGTATCTTACTCTCTAGCATGATTATATTTCCTATTCTGTTATGATTTTGTTGAGATGTAATGTGCTCGCTCCCGTCCTGACTGGACCTGTTGAAAATTTTACAGAGAATGATGAGGCTCTGGTGTCTACCCATTATGGTGTTGCTTAGACAACACTTGTGACTTGGACCCACTTGCAGTAGAGGATCTACCACCAGTGGTTTAGATTGCTAGCTTAGACTATTACCTTGTTTTTCTCATTGATACATTATTGTATATTGTAGAAGCATAGAAAAGAACAAGAAAATCCATGCGGCTCGAAATAGAGGGAGTCTCATGCGGTTCAAAGAATCTCTCAGAGCTTCATGAGGCTAAGGAGTTTTATGCAGCTCAAAAGATGCCAACATAGCCATGCGACTCGAGCAAAAGCCACGTGGCCTTATGTGACTCGCCTCTACAGCTGGCCATTAAGCAGCGGCCCCATTTAATGCTCTGACACAACAAGGCAGCTCTGACTTAAAAGTTAACTGACAGCTCTGACATAAAGCAGCAATGATGACTCTGACATAATGGCGTGCTCCTAGGGAAACAAAAAAAATCTCTATTGCTGGCACGATCCATCAAATCCCAAAGTCTTCCATACGGCTTTGACACGTGGCCAGCCGCATGCGATTCAGGTGGAAGCCACCCCCATGCGGCTCGGATCATGGGGACCATCTCCATGCGGCTCAAATCCTGAGAAGCCACCCCCATGCGGCCACTACTCTCATGCGGCTCGGATCATGGGGACCATATCCATGTTGCTCAAATGCTGAAAGGCCACGCCCATGCAGCCTTGACAGTAGGAAACCACTCTTATGCAGCTCAGATTTCGGAGGCCACAACTATACGGCTGCCACCTTCATGCTGTTCAAATCCTGAGGAGCCACCCTCATGCGACTCTGTCAAGACACCCTGTTCCTGTGGCTTAAGGTTAGGAAACGTGGCAGAAGATCAGTCCTCCCCCCTCCGCGTCCCTACGGATCGCAGCATGATGATGGTTGGACACGTGGCACCAAATCAATCAAGATTTATCAACAAATTCCAACAACCAGATTTAGTGCAATCATCATAGTTATCCAGATCAAATCAGATTTATTGTAATCAAGCAGACTGAACACGTGGCAGAAGATCCGAGCTTCTCATAATAAATCATGAAGATTTGTGGCAATCAACATTAATTGCCCACACGGATTTGGCGCAATTAATATTAACTGCCCAGATTTGCTGCAATCAAGATTAACGGCCCAGATTAATTGCCAACAAAACAGGATCAAGGAAAATGGTAATTAATCCCCAAACCGTCGACTTTTCAAGGGGCAATCATTGCAAACCCTAATGATCACACCCCACTCCTATAAATAACAAGGTGTCATTCTCTTGCAAACCCCCCGGCTGGACACACAGAGAGACAAAAGGCACGTACAGAAGAGTCTCCCCACACATTCATTTCGAGAGCATTTCTTCATCATAGCCAAGGCTATGTCCGATCGTCCAAGGAGTAAGGCAGAGCTGCCATCGCTTTCCCGAGCCTCTACCGTCACCCCCCAGAATAAAAAATAAACAATCGTACTTAGATTGTTGTACCTAGGTTTTCATTCATAGGCTTTCTTTGTATGAGCGAGTTTGTATTGTGAGTCTAAGTTCAGTCCTCCTATAAAATTGTTCTGTACTTTTACAATCAATGACAAACACGATGGCGACTCTGCTGGGGACTAACTTCTCCACGGCTGAGGAGTTGGTGACGCAATCGGACGCAGCCAAACTTGGCTCCACTCAACAAATTCTGGTCGTCCGGTTCGACCAACAGGCATTTGAAGAAATGCTCTCAAACGGAAGCGCTGGCCCGGTCCAGCGGCGAGCCCGCACAAAGAAGGCCCGCAAGGAGTGGAGACCTAAATCATTCGCTCCTCCCCAAGCTCTTGAAGAAGTACTCTCTGTTGCCCGAGACAGCGGAGAAGTCTCGCTTGCAGCCCTACTTCAGACCATAAAGGACTCTGCTGTCCCCAAGTCCGGCAGAAGAAAATACTATGATGCTGGACTTGTAGGGGCAAAGAGGAACTCTATGCGGTCCAAGCCGCATAAGGGCGCCAGCCGCATGGAGAAGGCTCATGCAGCCGCAACCGCCAGCCGCGTGGAGAAGACTCATGCGGCCACAAAAGTCAACCGCATACAGAAAGCCCATGCGGCTAAAACTGCCAGCCGTATGCAGGCAGCCTGCACGGTCACGACTTCCAGCCGCATTCCGAAGGTTCATGCGGCCACCGCTTCTATCCGCATACAGAAGGGTCATGTGGCCACACATACCAGCAGCATGCAGACAGCCTATACGACCACCAAACCCAGCCGCATACCATCTCCTCCATGCGGCTCACGGTCAGTCTTCGACCGTCTCTCAGGCGATCCTGACCCCAGATGCTCTCATTTGCCAGTCTCTATGGACTCTTCCTACTATGCACTCTCAGGTGCTAGAAAGAAGAAGTCTCGGGTAGCGCGGGCTCGTCGAGCTCAGACAGCTATCCCAACTTCGGACTATCAAGGCATCCCGCTGACTATTATGCGGTCCCCTAACGAAAAGTTGTATAAAACTATCCGTGTCCAGCCCCCGGCGGCCAACGAACGGGATAGTTATCAAGAATCTCCCAACAATGATCAGGGGCAAGTACTCATACTACCCCCACATCAGAGAGCAGACAGGATGCCAACACACTCATGTGCTCAGAACTCCGAGCCCACAAAACGGGTGACGTGCGCAACGTAATTCTTCACAAACGCAAGGAAAGAGACGAAGACTCGGTGTGCAGAAAGTCCTTTGGGGGACATCACTGCACCCAAGTCATTGTCAACTGCTGCTACAATAAGGAGGCAGTATAAGAAGACCGGCAGTCCGTCTTCCAACGGCTGCAACACCCAAGCACAGAAGACGAGATGATTCTCGTCGCCTCCTGCAATTCTGCTCTGAACATTCCTGCCAGTGGGAGAGGAAAGAAAACAAATGTCTCCAGTCCAAAAATCTCAACCGTCGTAACCAAGAAACTCTCTTCTAAGCGGTTGTCTACCACCGTTACAGGAGGAGTTTACCAAGGTACCCGCTCAAAGACGAAATCTGCCACACTTGGAGATTTATCATCCACATCTCTGGGAGGCATTGGAGCCGGGGGTAGCACTCCTCCAAATATCTACGACAATCCGGTGTTCCAAGAAGATAATCCAGAGGAAACGGTTCACCCAACAGATGTAGCAGATCCCAACGTCCCCGAAGATGTCCACAACTCTCAAGACGAGGCAAGCTCTGAAGCTGGGGGTACCACTCCTTCTGAGTCCGAACCAGAGGAGAACATTCCCACATACCTGATGACTTTTCTGTACAAGGGTATGACTCAGAGGGCACATCCTCCACCGTTCCTTCCATCTCTCCTCATGTGAGGACGGTGTTCATGACGGACAGCAACCAAGACAGTCCCAGTGATCGCCAATGCATCGACACCCTGGAGGCCATACTTCATGCCTTGGTCAAGTCCGTGGACGAGATCAAAGCGGCCCTTCCAACTCTGCAAGGAAGGACGCCTGGCCAAACGAGCTTAGGTCCCACGGTCAATGTGGAATTGAACTCAGCTGCACCAAATCCGAGTGATAATCCTCCTGAAATATCGACTCCCACCGCTGCAGACGAGGCTAGGGAGGAAAAAAGGGGGTCCAGGAGCTCCGAACCATGTTCTACGCCCGAGAAAACTGCCTAGACCTCAGGATACGACAACCGTATCATGTTGTGTGGAGAGATGTTCCCTTCCCACCAAGATATAAACCATTTAACATCAATCCATATGATGGAAAGACATCTACAAGCAGGTACATCACCTACTTTGAAGTCACAACCGACCATCTGCCTTATGACGATGCCATCCTTACGTGGTTGTTCATTAGAGCATTGGAAAGGGTTGCCTTCGACTGGTACCGCAACTTGCCAGACAACTGCATCCATTCCTTTGCTGGCTTCAAACGTATGTTCCTGGAGAGGTTCTATGAAGTAGGACAAGACGTGACAATGTCCACCCTCATGGACGTTGTTCAGGGAGAAAAGGAGCTGACAAGGAACTATATCGAGCGGTTTTGCCAAACCGCAATGAAGTTGCCTTCTGGTAACCCTGATTCCTCCTTAATTGAAATTTGCCAAAAGAGGCTGCTTGCCACAATCATCCTCTAGATGGGCGAAAGTCGGATTAAGGATTGGAAGACGTTCATCATCAGTGCCACTAGCACATAAGACAAGTTGAAGAAAGCTCGCCAACTGGGATTGCACGTCTCAGAAGGAGACGACAAGAGAAAATGCCCTAACACCAACAACAACAATAATGGTAACCCCTCCAACAATCGCGACAACAAGGGCAAACAGGCTATGGTGGCCGATACAGCCCCAAAGCCCGAATCAAAGCCGGCAGAAAAGTAGTGGCCTCAGACGACCTACTCCTTCGAGGACGGCCATGTCAAGTCCATCTTGGACATGCTCATACAAGGAGGCCGAATTCAGCTCCCTCCTCCAAGGCGTGAACCTCGTCCTGCAAAAAA
This sequence comes from Iris pallida, assembly GCA_029216955.1. NCBI lineage: Eukaryota > Viridiplantae > Streptophyta > Magnoliopsida > Asparagales > Iridaceae > Iris > Iris pallida. The sequence continues at coordinate 244,364 of JANAVB010026797.1, forward strand.
TGGAGAGCCCCAAGTACTGCCACTACCATCGCTATGTCCACCATGCTACATAAGACTGCTACCAACTGAAGCGATACATCCAACATCTCATCGATTCTAAGGCCCCGACCATTGATTTCAAAGAGGTGATCGTGGCAGCCAACTTGGTGTCGGTACAATTCGGCAACTTTGCTCTGACAAAGACTCAAGATGGATTAGTGCCCATCCCCAGAGCAAGGATGGAGGTCGCTAACCTTCTACCTCCCCGAAACCAGGATGCTGGCCTAGTGCCCCTTAACACATCACGAGGGGAGGTCATGTGGGTCCATCCGGACCTAGTACCTGAAGTGACTCAGTCTGCACCTCCCTCCACCAGCAAGAAGAAGAGTGGGAAAGTTAAATCATGCCGCACAATCTCGGCGGAGGTCGAGGAAGCTACGGCTGTCGTCACCCGGTCGGGTGTACAATCCCAACCTCCACCGGGTAAGTTGGCTGAAGATCATCAGCCGACAGCTGCTGATGCTCCAGGACCTTCTCAGCCTTCGACGACCGACAAGCCTAGGCCGAAGGAGACTCGCTTCGACAAACCGCTCCGAAAAAAGATGCCTCATGGGCTGGAAAGGCCCTACAACTTTGACATCTTGGCACAATTGTCCTACACTCCGGCCAAATTGTCGCTATACGAACTCTTGAGACTCTCCAAAGATGTTCGCGTCACACTGAGCGAGACACTCCAGAACGCCGATGCATACTTGGCTCAGTCCAATCTCACTGCGAAAAGTTCGCCTGCAGATCTCCAGGACAACGCTTGCACAGGCACAATGCCCAACATCGTCATCGCTCCGCAGAATATGCTTATCAAGACCAACCTGTACGATCGCCCTCTGTATTATACTTGGTACATTAGCGATATCAAGGCAGATCGGATGCATATTGATCCCGGTTCTTCCATAAGCATCATCCCGAAGAGATTACTACACCATCTGCGCATCCTAATGCATCGCCTGACGCCGACAAGCACCGCCATCAGCGGTTTCAATTCAGGCAGAAGCTATCCTATCGGAAAGATTCGCTTGAAGTGCCAAATCGGCGACCTTCAGTCAGAAGTGACCTGTTATGTCATAGATGTGGACACTTCTTACAACATTCTCTTGGGGCGTCCTTGGATACACGATTACATGATCGTGCCCTCCATACTGCTCCAGTGCTTCAAGTACGTCGACATGCACGGTTTTGTGAGGACAGAATTTGCCAACATCGATCCCTTTAAAGGGGTCGAATCCTACTACTCAGATTTATGCTTGTACGAGAAGTCGAAAAAGCACCTTGCCGAAGGAGATACTCAAGCTCAAACCGAGGCGGCAATTAGATTGGAAGAACCTTTGACAATCCACCTCTAAGCCCGCAAACCTGGCAGAACTGTACCCCTTACAGCCACTCTGCGTAAGGATGCAATCAGCCTCTCTGCACAAGAGAGGCAGATGATAATCCGACTGCCAAGGTCTGGCCAAGTGCCAAGACCCACGAACAGGCTGCCTAGAGCTAGCCAGCAACAAATAGAGGAGCTTAATCCCTCTGTCAAGCCGATGACGATCCTTCTTCCCAGAATGAATCTACATCCGAGCTCTAAGCCGGTGACTGCTAGCCAGCCAACAAATCCCCGCCCAGCACCGAGCACCAAACTAGGGGTGTCTAGTACGCCAACGACTCTACGTTCTGCTCCACCCATGGAGCCCCTGATGATTAAGCTGCCTAAGTCATCCTCTCAGTCTTCATTTACATAGGGGGTAGCTGAAGAAGAGTCAGAACTGGCCAAGTATGTGGCTACTCATACCAATGTTCCATCCGCAGATGATGTAATCCCACTGGAAAAGATACCTTACTTCATCAATAAAGGACTATCTTTTAATTATCTCGAGCTTAATATGCTGTGTACAATGTATGCTATGGAACACGGTATAGGCACCTACCTGCACACACAGGTAACAAATGTCTACACCGCAAACCAACTTACTCCAGTGGAAGACGCTTACCGCATAATCGAGGAAGAGGATCCTCCAATCATCTTCGGCCGAAAGAATGATCCACAACCCTTTAGGGTAGAAGAAATTGATCTCGAACCCGACGCCGGAAGACTGCCCCTTTATCTGTATAGTTCCCAATCCAAGTACCTCATGCAAAAACAAGGGTATGATCTGGACACCACCAGGCTTAAACTACGGCACTGGACGGCGGTTACCCTTACAATTGTCGGTCCTGGCTGGAAAACCACGAGATTATTACAACAAAACCAGATGTGGGCTAGGTTATGTTACACCGGCAACGACCCCCGAAAGCTCAGACGAGGAATACGACTGGCATTCACACTCAACCGGATCACCCACTTCCGATTCGGATGTCAGCATCAGGGACGTATTCAGGCAAGTTTGGTCCGTCAATATGGCATTTGCCGATGCCTACGAAGAAGATGAAGACATTCCTGAACTTCTTGAGTTAGAGCCATGGGCACAACAACTAGATGCACAATAGGAGAAGCGGTTCGAACAAAGAGAGCCCCCACCGAGGATGAGGTTGTGCAAGTTGATCTCGGTGATGAGTCCTCTCCGAAACCCATCTTCATCAGCAAGAATCTGACATACGAAGAGCATGAATCGCTACTGCAACTCGTCAGAGAATACATCGTCGTGTTCGCGTGGAGCTACGAAGATATGCCAGGACTGAACCCCGAGGTTGCACTTCACAAAATTAACATTCGTTCGGACGCAAAACCGGTCAAGCAACAGTAACGAGGGTTTCGCCCAGACATCATGAATGTCATTGAAGCTAAGGTCAACAAACTGATAGCCAGCGGCTTCATCCGTGAGGAACAGCATCCAGACTGGGTCACCAACATAGTACCAGTCCTCAAGAAGAATGGAAAGATTCGAATCTGCAACGACTTTCACAATCTGAATGAGGCATGTCCTAAGGATGAGTTCCCTCTCCCTATCACAGACATCATGATTGACAACACTGCGGCTTTGAGCGTATGTCATTCATGGATGGTTTCTCGGGGTACAACCAAATCAAGATGTTCCCTGATGATGAAAAGCATACATCATTCCGAACACCAATTGGCACATACTGCTACACAATCATGCCTTTCGGTTTAAAGAACGCTAGCTCCACCTATCAAAGAGCTATGAGCATCATCTTTAGAAACCACCTGCGCAAGATAGTGGAATGCTACGTCGACGACATCGCCGTTAAAAGCCGCTCTAAGGAAGGTCATCTGCATGATCTGAGGACAGTGTTCGACCTGATACAAGCGCACAATTTGAAGATGAATCCCACAAAATCCTTCTTGGGCGTATCCAGCGGGAAGTTCTTGGGTTTCATCATTACATCCCAGGGTATCCACATAGACCCGGAGAAGACGAAGGCAATCATGGAGATGGGTCCCCCGAGAAATTTTTATGAACTCCGAGGCCTTCAAGGGAGGCTGGCCTACATCAGGAGGTTTATCTCCAACCTCTCCGGAAGATGTCAGCCATTCACCCATCTCATGAAGAAGGGCGTTTCATTCGTATGGGATGAAGAATGCCAGCGCGCCTTCGACAGCATCAAAGAATATTTGACGAACCCTTCTGTTCTGGTAGCCCCGGTTGCTGGAAGACCATTCCTGCTCTATGTACGAGCGATGGAACATTCTCTCGGTGCTCTGCTAGCACAAAACAACGATGCAGGCCATGAGCAAGCTATATATTACCTCAGTCGAATGATGATGGAGCCGGAATATCAATACACTGCCGTGGAGAAAGAGTGCCTTGATCTAGTTTTCGCCATTCAGAAGATGCGACACTACGTCACGGGATAAACCATCCATGTCATATCAAGAGTTAACCCTCTCAGGGTCCTCATGACCAAGCCAGGTGCACTCAGCTCTCGCCTCGCTAACTAGGCAATTTTATTATCTCCCTACCATATGATCTTCGTCTCGCAAAAGGCTGTTAAAGGTCAAGCTCTGGCAGACTTTTTAGCAGCTCATCCAGGATCGGAGTCAACCAGAATAGACGAAGGGATACCAGATGAGGTCGCAAATTCAAATGTGGCCTCCCATGATACCGTATGACGAATGTTCTTCGATGGCGCTTCTAGAACTGGGCCCAAGGGCAATATCGTCGCTGGAGTCGGAGTGGTGCTGATTTCTCCTACCGGGCTAGTGATTAATCGGGCTTATTCCCTCACGGAGCCCTGTTCAAAAAATATGGCCGAGTACAATGCTTTGGTCATTGGCCTCCAACTTACAAAGAAGCTGGGGGTAGAGTACCTTAAAGCATACGGCGATTCGCAGCTAATCGTTAACCAGATCCGGGGCTCATACGAAGTGCGTCATGAAGACATGATCCCCTATCACCAAATAGCGATTGACATCATCTCGTCCTTGGAAGGGTTCTTCATAGAACACGTTCTCAGACTCCAGAACATTGAAGCTGATGCCCTAGCAGGCTTGGCCGCTTCCCTAGCGATACCGAATCATGTTCATCATCTGGTTGACATAATAGGCCGTGAGTTGGTCTGTCCCAGGAATAATGTTCAGTGTGTTGAGAGCTACTCTGCCCTGACAGTCGATGAAGCACCAGATTGGAGACAACCATTCATCGACTTTGTTGTTTACGACATCCTACCAGAAAATTTGAAGGAAGCCACTTCTATCAGAAGGCGTTCTCTCAGATTCTTCTATGATACGGAGACGAAAATGCCACATCGACGATCATACGATGGATTACTGCTTCGATGTCTGTCAAATACAGAAGCCAAAGAAGCCGTGCGTGAAGCTCATGATGGCATCTGTGGGGGACATCAGCCTAGCCCGAAACTACAAGACTGCCTTCGTCGAATGGGCTATTACTGGCCCACGATGGTTGCCGATGCGATAGACTATACAAGAAAGTACAAAGCCTGTCAAGTCCACACAGATTTCATCCACCAGCCATTCGAGTTTCTACATCCGACAGTGGCATCCTGGCCATTCGAAGCATGGGGAATGGACATCATTGGTTCGATCACTCCGCCTTCGTCCCGAGAACAACGCTTCATACTCGCAATCACAGATTACTTCTCCAAATGGGCAGAGGCTATTCCGCTGGCAGAAGTCAAGACTTCAAACGTGATCAGCTTCCTCAAGCATCACGTCATCTATCGCTTTGGACTGCCCCAAAGGATCATCCACGACAATGGTCCTCCGTTCGCAAGCCACGCCTTCTATCGGTTTTGCGACAAACACCGAATCCAGAATATTTTTTCAACACCATACAACCGGGCGGCTAATGGTCTGGCTGAAGCGTTCAACAAAACAATCATCAAGCTGCTCAAGAAGTTCGTGTCATCAAACAAATGCGACTGGAATGAGAAGCTTGGCAAATGCTTATGGGCGTACCGTACTACAATTCGGACGGCCACTGGAAACACACCATTCTCTCTGGTATATAGAAGTGAGGCAGTTCTCACATTGGAGACTCAAATCCCCTCACTCCGTGACGCACTCACCTATCGATTAATGAAAGATGATAATCACTATCGCCGACTACAAGAGTTGGAGGCCCTAGATGAGAAGCGTCTGTTAGCTCAACAACGAATCGAGCTGTACCAAGCCCGTATCTCCGGAGCCTTCAACAAGAATGTTAAAATCAGAATATTCCAAGTGGGCGATCTCGTTCTAGCAGTTCAAAGGCAGATGGTTATGACTCACAAAATCGCCGACAAGTTCCAGCCAAAGTAGAAAGGCTCGTTCATCATCGATGCTGTATTCTCCAATGGAGCTTACCGCCTCGCAAAACAAAATGGAGACTTGCTCATGTTGCCCATCAACGGTAAGTTTCTGAAGAAGTATTATGTCTGAAACGACATCCTCCAAATCTCCCAGGGTGTTGAGTTATGTACCCTCTGGTACCGCTGAACTTACATTCTGACTCCAAATCTCCCAGATTGTTGGGTTATGTACCCTCTGGTACCGCTGAACTCATATTTCGACTCCAAATTTCCCATAATGACGAGTTACATACCCTCTAGTACCGCTGAACTTACATTCTGATCCCAAATCTTCCAGATTGTCGAGTTATGTACTCGCAGGTACCGTTGAACTTACACTCTGGTCAATACAGATGAATTTATATCACATCTTTTAGGTAGTAAGTCATGTATGATTATACCTCTGAACTTTCTTCCTAAAAGAGCTCCCTCCTTATGATCTAATACCCGCACTTTCAGTGCACAAAAAGGGTAACAGATCCACAAATTCTCCGAAACGACTACGTCTATGTTACCTCTGAGTTGTTTCCCTTCCATAAAAAACAAACTGCCTCTCACATAGAACTTCCACGTCCTCATTACCTCTGAGTTGTTCTATGTACCCTTCATGGAGCCCACTCCTGCCATGTCCTCATTACCTCTGAGTGGAAAGGCTCCATTGATCAAATCCTCATATTTAGCACGTCCTCATTACCTCTGAGTAAGTATGTTGGTTCTCTCTCTCGTCTTATTATCCGTATCCAGAACCAGGGTACGCCAAGGATAATAGGTCCACAAAAAGTCTCTCAAAGAATAGAGCGAATGTATTCTGTTCATTCAAAATCTGTTACATTCACATGAGCAAGCCAGAAAAATTCTCCATCGTTTCATTCACACAGGAAGAAAAAAGATTACATTGATGTCCAAAAGAAGCAAAACACAAAAGACAGCTAAAGACAGACAAGAAAATATCAAGACAAAGACGGACATTTATGGGAGCCCATAAATCCTAGTCGTGGGGGCGCATATACCATTCCCTCAACCATTTTTCATATGAAGGATCTATTTGAGTAAGATCCTCGTCCGGAACAGGAGGGTCAGAACTTCCAACATTACCACCTTCAGACTGGGGCTCCTCCTTTACAGCAACTTCAATATTGGGAGTGTTTTCCTCCCCTATAGGCGCGAGCTCTTCTTTTTGTTCCTCCATTTTTTGTATCACCTCCTCCTTAACGAGCAATGACTCTTGTTTGATGAAAGGAGGCAGCAACTCTTCCTTCACAATGATCTCAGCCTTCGGCTGGGATGCTGCAAGAATCAAAGATAAAAGAAACAAAGTTAGAAGATGGTCGGAGCCTTCTGCGACCTAGTCTAGATGAGCTTATGCGGCACAGTTCAAAGGGAGGTTTATGCGGTCCTGTTTAATGGGACTCGGGCATGGAATGCACATGGGGCACACATAGCACAGTATGCAGATTCACAAAGACGAAGAAGGCCCGCGCATAAAATATGCGATATAGCTATGATGGTGAAAGTTCTGAGTTGTGCAATTTCTGCCAAAATCCTTACCAACAATGGCGGGGTGAACGTCGGGATGGACTTCAGGCGCCGCAATAGACGTAGAACCCTTACCCTTTGTCGCAGCCTTGGAAGTCTTGGGGGCCATCGAACGATCGAAGAAAAAGAAAAAAATAATGACAGTTAGGGCAAGAAGAGCTTAAATCGAAAAAGAGAGTAAAGAGTTTCTTTCTTCAAATTACTCTTATTTATAGGAGGACAAAGAGGGGCACATGGACCGATAAACACTTCGGGTCGTATGATACAGGCAAAACCGACTCCTAGGATTTCGTCCCCTCTCATAAAAGAGATTCATCAAAGCACAAAATCCAAATATTTAATGAACCGACTCTTGGGATTCCCCCAAAAGACAGATCTAAATCAAAAAAATGAATCAAGGGCAATTAATGACACCTACGTGGCAGAAAAGCAGTGTGCGGCCAGAGCGGTCCATGTGGCTAGAGCGGTCCATGCGGCCAAAGCGATCCATGCGGCTAGGAAGGCCATACGGCTAGGAAGTCCATGCGGCCAGGCAGTCCATGCGGCCAGGAAGGCCATACGGCTAAGAATTCCTTGCGGCCAGAACATCCTATGCGGCCAGAAGAGCTTATATGGATATAGCCATGCTTCTTATTCAAAGTATTTCAATTTTACAAATTGAGAACTTTGAAGGGGGTCTTGTAGAAGCATGTAAAAGAACAGAAAAATCCATGCGGCTCGAAACAGAGGGAGTCCCATGCGGTTCAAAGAATCTCTCAGAGCTTCATGCGGCTCAGGAGTTTTATGCGGCTCAAAAGACGCCAACATAGCTATGCGGCTCGAGCAAAAGCCACGTGACTTTATGCGGCTCGCCTCTACAGCTGGCCATTAAGCAGCGGCCTCATTTAATGCTCTGACACAACAAGGCAGCTCTGACATAAAAGTGAACTGACAGCTCTGACATAAAGCAGCAATGATGACTCTGACATAATGGCGTGCACCTAGGGAAAAAAAAAATCTCTATAGCTGGCACGATCCATCAAATCCCAAAGTCTTCCATACGGCTTTGATACGTGGCCAGCCGCATGCGATTCAGGTGCAAGCCACCACCATGCGGCCGCTACTCCCAAGCGGCTCGGATCATGGAGACCATCTCCATGTGGCTCAAATCCTGAGAAGCCGCCCCCATGCGGCCTGTCACGACCCACAACCTAGAGTAAGGGTACGAGAAGTGGGTACGTCCAGCCTACGCCGCAGTGTCAACGGTAGAACACTGTCCTAGGTCTCATGCATCCAACAGTATAAGGCTAAACAGTTTATACTCCTCGAATGGGGGTGACATAGCAGAATATAAACTCAATCACAACTAAGAAAGAAGAAGCACGATATGATATAGAACTCAAAAGAAATACAGATAATTAGAAGAGTCTAAGTGTCTAAGATAACATCTCAGCAAACATCCAGAATACAAGGTCTCAACTACAGAGTATGAAAGAATATATACAATCCAGATCTCAATGACAAAAATAAAGCCTAACTAAACTACTCCCAAGACAACATAAGTAAGAATAAGCCTAACTAAACTAGTCTAGGCAGTAGGGTAATGCCATCAGCTAGAGCTGGGTCCTCCTGAGAGTCCAGCTCACAAGTGACATCTAGGGCTGTCCCATAGAAGGTATCCACACAGGCCTCCTCCTCGTCCTCTGTAATATTTTCAACAGGTCCATTCAGGACAGGAACGAGCACAATACATCTCAACAGATCATAGCAGGTTAGAAATATAAACATGCAGTAGAGTAAGATAAAGGAAACTGAATGGAAGTACATGATGTAAAAGAAAGAGAACTGTAAGTAAATAGCTACTGTATATAGAGAACTAACAGTGGCCAGTGATGTAGAGTACATGATAGCACATATGAACAGGACAGATTAGTACATGATCTATACTAGGGAGTTTCACATGATCTACACTACTATAGAATTTGTTCACATGACTATTTGCACTCCCCCGTTTTCCCAATAAATACACAATGATCTAAGCAGGTTGTGTTATTATACGTGATATCACATGAAGGCCCACGAAAGGGTGCACATGATAGTATACATAAGGGCTCCGTGAACATGAGAGTACATGATTCACAAGAGTGTACATATATAGTGAAAGCACAGGAGTACATGATGAAAGTAAAACGCACATGACATAATATACCCGATGCTTCCGAGGGAGATAACATCGTATGAAGAGATCCATATTGTACTAATCTGTGATAATGTCGTGACAGCATCAAGTAAAGTAATCTAAAGCAGGAATATAATTCTAACAAGAAATAAAATGATCAGAGAATATACTCGTCTGTATCCTGAGTATATGTAGAGTATCTACTGTCCGAGGAGTGGTGCCTGTCTCCTATAGAACAGTACAAGTCACCATAAGTCTAAAATGATAATAAGATACAAGTCAATGCATTCTACATGAATCTAGGTCAATCTAGACCAAAGTCAACTCTTGGTCAACTCTGGTCAACCCTAAAAGTCAAACTAGGTCAAACCTAAGTCAAACAAGTCTATAATTGTCTAACTAGTCTATTCTATGTCTAACAAGACTATACAAGTCCAATCTAGACTCTATACTGGCATTCAAGCCACACCCATAGGCTAAGAGCCCTAGGCTATAGGCTATTAGGCAATACCATGCCTAAAACCAAACCATAACACACATATACATAACAATATATATATATATATATATATATAAAATATAATACACTCATTGATATATTTATATAATATAATATAGTAACACACATTAGCATATAGGTTACCAATAATATATGCTTACACATAGAAGAATAGGGAAGGGCATATGTAGGTGTTCATGTGTGTGTGTGAGTGAGACACAAGAGAGTGTGTGTTAGCAGAAAATTAGAAACAGTTAGTGAATAGACAAATATGGGTACAATATCAGTAAAGTTTACCAATGTAACAGTGGTAGACATTTGTGTGTGTGTTCCTGGAAACAGTGAATGGTAATAAACCTGTGTGTGTGTGTGTGTGTGTGTGCGTGTGTGTGTATGTATGTGGCATGAGGGTGTTCCTGAAATCAGGGAAGTATAATAGGAAAATCAGTGTAACATATTGTGCTCATGTGTCAAAGGAGTGTCAGTTAAATGTTAAAAGGAAAAACAGTGGCAGCTAACAATGTATGAACCTGTGTATACAGGAAAATAGAAAATTGTAACCTGTGTACTAGGTGATCATGTGTGCAGTGTCAAATGGAAGTCAGGGAAATACATTTGTGTGTGGGCAATGAAAAATAGTGGCTAACCATGTAACCTGGAAATCAGTGAACTAGGAAAACTGTAACACATTGATAGTGAATAGGACATCAATCAGTTGAAGGTTTAGGGAAATCTGGAAACAGTGATCACATTAAATCAAAACATTCATTATAGCATCAGTCCTACAGCTAGTCGAAAGCCAAAACAGTGCCCAAAACCCTATTTTACACAATTTGAATCACATGAAAACAATAATACAATGTATGGGAATTCAACTCAGGTTATCAAGAAATAATCATTCAATTACAGTTCAAGATTTAGAACTGAAACTCAAATCAATGTATCAGCTATTACATTCGAAAACCAACACAATGTCAAAATCTCATTCTCAACCAAAAAGCCTAATTCGAATTGTAACATTGCATTAACATGAACTAACAATTATGTGGGAGTAATTGACAGTTGAAAACATTACTTAAAATAGGATTTAGAGTTCAGCAAATTTCGAAATAACCCATGTATCAGAATATGATATCAGTGTATCAGCCGAATGTAATGTTCGAATCCAACTCGAATCAAATATTCCATTCCTCATATCAAACCACCTAAACTAACATGTAAACTCAATCTAGCATACATTATTAATCATGTTAGGATCTAATTAGCATTTAAAAACATGAATTAAATCATTAAAACCAGAATTAAAACACAGAACTGTGCACGCACAGTGCACTCCCCGTGCACGCATGATACCGTGTCCGATACGACACGAGGACCCACGAAACTTTGGGGGCCTCGTGTCAGACACTGTCCGCACCCACTTGTCAAGTTACACGTGTCCAAGTGGCGTGTACTACGTACAATCAACCCCGAATAGAAGGGAATGCTATCCGCGCGCGCGCGTGGTGTACCCTGCGTGTACCCGTGTCCAATGCGACACGACACCAATAACACCTCAGAACACTGGAAACCCATAAGCGAGGTTAAAAACTAATTTCCTATTCAAACCAAATTGGAAAACAGTGGTGAAATGCCCACTGTGGCATTTCATCGAGCACATACACGTATCCACTGATACGTGTCCGATACGGACACGTATTGGGCACGAAACCTAGGAATAGCTATACCTACAGTTAGGGTAGACCTAGGGCTTCCTAAATATGCAATTAAAACATCATTTTATGGAATTGATTCGAAATTTACCTAGGGTTTGCAATAGCTCAAAAAGCCCCAATGTAAGTAGTTCCTCAAGCTACCAAAACTTCTTCAATTTGGTCTAGGGTTAGGGTTCTACTATTGCAAGAAATTTGGAAGAAAAAGGAGTTGGAATGGAGGAGTTATAGATTGGGAAAGAAAGGGTTCCCTCTTCTTTAAACTTGCAAATATTCTATGGAGGCTAGCCCTAACTTTGAGGAGGCATTAAATAGATGGGGAAAGGATAGGGTTGGCTGGCCAAGTGGGCATTGGGCTAGGGTTAGGGTTCTACTAGTGGTCTATGGGCCTCTATGGGCCTAAGTCATAAGTCATGACTTATGAAACCACAAGCCATTCTCTAACCAAATAAATTCCTATTCTCTCCAAATAATTTCTAATGAGTAGGATATCACTAACTTAGGTCAAGCTAGGGTTACACACTCTAACCAAGTAGTCATGACCTAGGTTAGCTTCTAGGATAGTCTCCTAAGTAACCCTTGAAGAACAGTTTGGCAACTCTAGAGGGGGGGGTGAATAGAGTATATATGTATAATGACCAATAAAAAATTAACTCTTTCACTAACAATGAATAGTCAGAGTAAAATGCGGAATGTAAATGAAAGACAAGAGAGCATACGCAAACACAGCAATTTTAACCTGGTTTCCCTCGTGGAGGACTAGTCCAGGCCTGAGAACTCTAGCTCAGGATTAAATCCACTATTTGTGAAATAGTAGCTTACAACCCGTGCCTTTTCTTCAGAAGAGCACGTCAACTTCTTACAGAGAATCGCAGTGGCGATTTGCTTGGAATTGTCCAAGCGATTTCTTCACTCTTGCACAAGAATCCTAAATGAGAGATGCTGAGCACTCGAGACTTAGGAGGCTTGTGGCTAGTAGATGGGAAGGGTATGGCTTATAGAGCTTGTAGGAGAGAAGAGAAGAGAAGATTGAGTGATTTAAAATGAGAGAATTCATGCCCTATTTATACTGATTTTAGGGACAGAATTCGGCCAGAATTCGGGTAAGGAAATTCAAAAATTTGGCCGTTGGACAGCTAGCAAACAGCTAACCCTAAAATTAGGGTTCCTGATTTCTAGGGGACAGAGTTCGGCCCGAACTCTGTGTGGAGGCAGAGTTCGGCCCGAACTCTGTCTCCAGAGCACAGAATGGTCCTAAGAGGGACTTGTGGGCAATTTGGTTTTGGTGGAGCTTGGGATTTTGGGTAGGCTTGTATACTAAGTTCCAAGAGCTCAGCATAACTCAGAGTACATAAATCTAGACTCAATGAAATCATAAAATACAGACTCCAGAACACACTGAGAGCTGAAGACTGAGCTGTCATCTGTCTTGAACTGAGTGCAGTCGTCGTGTGTCGTATTGAATTTATACAAGTATTATTTGGTCAATATAGTCAATATTTGGTTGACTGTGACTTTGTGTCAACAATCTCCCCCATATTGATAATTGACAAAATAATATATGTATATTTCAATATTCATACCTGGACACAGTTGATTGTAATATAGCTCCATAGCTCCCCCATAAACGATGCCTGAGCTAAGCGAAAATAGCTCCCCCGTAAACCATGAGCGGTGTCGAGCTAGAAGCTATAGCTCTCCCCCGTACAAATTGCATAGTTCCTGTGATCTGATAGATGATATTTTCCAGAGCAAGAAGCACAGATATACACAGATATACGAATGCATAGAGCCAGTAATAGTATCCCAAAACAAGCACAAAATATACATATGTTTCTCCCCCTTTTGGCAGTTAGCAATATAAGAAACAATGAATAGTAATGCAACCACACTAAGAGAAGAAACAGTATAATATGGAGCAAAATAAGCATTGACATAGAATGATAATAAAGATAGATAATGTCATCCACCAAACCAAGTGGCCAACTCAGAAACGGAGTACATAAAACCAGCTACATGAAACTATAAGAAACTAAATAACTAAAAGCAAAAATAACTAAGACCATCAGCAGTGGCAGCAGCAGCAGATAGTAGCCAGTCTCCATCATGGAGCACGAGAAGGTCCTGGAACATCTGATGGACCATGGAAAGATCCAACGAAAAGGTCCTGGAACATCTGAAGATCCACAAAAGTATCATCTGGATCCATATACTGCATGACCCATGGATCATCAATGCGATAACCCGCGCGCGCTGGATCCCTCTCAATAGGCACATGCAGATCAGGATGACGAGCAAGTGAATACCGCATATCATGCAGAGAGTTCCCAAGGGCACTAATCTGCAGAGTGGTACGGTAATCATGCTGCGTCCAGCGATCATCCTCAATAGCAAAACGATCGCGAAGCATAGTCTGAAGTGAATCCAAGGTAGCAGGAGGTGCAGTCTGACCGAGTGGAGGGGCGTTAGGCTCCTCATCAGCAGACGAATTAGTAGCAGCAACAGGCTGAAGGAGTCGTGCCGGAGATAGAAAGGTAGGTGCCGGCAGAAACGGACAAGCATCAAGTGGTATGTGAAAAGCACGAAAGATCATAGGAAGATACAGAGGATAAACCAAAGCTCGTGGTTTCCTCCTACAGCGAATCATCCAGTCCATCATAGTACGTGGAAGATTGAAATGAATTCCAAAGTGAAGATGATAAAGAGCAGAAATTTCAAGATAAGTAATTTCATCAGGGGAACCGATCTTGGGTAGAATGGTGTTAGAAATGATCCAATGAAGATCAGAAAAATATGGGTTGAGATATTTTGTCATGAGCTTTCGAGGACGTGTGTAAGGAGTGCACAAATCGTCCTTGAAGCTTTCAAGAGAAAGTCCGTTGGGAAAATGGAACGAGCGAGCATCAACAAGTCTTTCCCAAGAACTTGGCTCAAGAAGATCAAGATATTCTGCTAATTCAAAGTCATCAAACGAGATATCGATACCAGCAACTCGTGAATAAATACGAAGATCATCAAAGGTTAAGTTGCAGTAGAACATTTTAATGGCATGATGATAAATAGCAGAGGATGTAGTGACAAGTTCATCAATATAAAGGTCATGGAATAAAGAATCATATTGAGAGAATATTGAAAAATTGATAGGATGTCCCGTGAATACCTGACGATTCCGAAAGTCACTAAACCAGTTGTTTGATGCATCAAGTGAGACAAAAAGTCTATTGTCATAAGTGGAAGGATGTAGAGGACGAGGTGGATTGAATAAAGGGTGAGGTGGTTGAGGAAGTTCAATGATTTGTTCAATTGATGGAGAAGAATCTGAAGAGGAAATACTCTCAATGCGAATCCTCTTCCCACGATTGAACAAGCAAGGAGCCATTAAAAGATATTAACTAGAAGATAGAAAATATGAATGATACCTCAAACAGGTAAAGAGCAATGGAGGATAATGGAGAGGAGACACCTTTTTGTTGATTTGAGAAACAATGGGGTACTCTGGATCAAAAACTAGGGTTAGGGTTTCAAGGAAAGAATGTGTATAGGTGAGAAAAGGTGGTAATAGTGAAGGAGAGAGGTAGAATCCCGACATAAAGTAGGGTTTTGTCTTTTGGTCGGGTGAAATATGGACCATTGGATTAGAAAAGATCCAACGGTGGAGCCAGATCCCGATTCTGGAACCTAGGGACCGAACTCGGCCCGAACTCTGATATGGGCAGAGTTCGGCCCGAGTTCTGGCTCAATAGTCCAGAACTTAAAAAGGCAAAAGTCAGGAAGAAAATGTTCAATAATTAAACAAAATGACAGTCGGGAATAACAAAGAGTGTTGAATGAAAGAAATAGATAGAGAGGTATACAGAAAATAGAATGAACTTTTAGAAAATGTCAATTAGGCAATATTAAATTGAAACAAGCCATATAATAAATAAGGACATATACTGTGGTTCAATAGTCCAAATTTGCCATGGGTTAGCTGCAGGGGCCGGATCCCAGCTAGCGGTAGTCCTGAGGACTAGTGCACCGTGTCGCTTAGGCTTTTACGCCTTGTTGTCAGAAGGACCCTTTCGGCTTGTACCCATACCAAATTCTTTGTAAGGAATCACAATATACACGATATTTACGCAGGTGAGTTTCAATTTATGACTGCTTCATCTAAGATTCCAAGTTCACGACAAAGAAAATTGAAGCGCTCTTCGGATAGTGGCTTAGTAAAGAAGTCTGCCAGCTGATGATCAGTGTCAATAAATTCTAAGTTAATCGTGCCATTTTGCTGATGATCACGCAAAAAGTGGTGTCTGATCTCAATGTGTTTAGTGCGTGAGTGACAGACAGGGTTCTTAGTCAAATTGATGGCACTAGTATTGTCACAGAATATAAGAATATGCATGAAAGATAACTTATAGTCTTCAAGGGTTTGCTTCATCCACAGAATCTGTGCACAACAACGCCCAGCTGCTATATATTCAGCTTCTGTTGTGGATAGTGCGACAGAGTTCTGTTTCTTGCTAAACCATGAGACTAGAGCCTTTCCTAACAAATGACACGTGCCGCTCGTACTTTTACGGTCGACCTTGCATCCAGCAAAGTCAGCATCAGAGTAACCGATGAGGTCAAATGATGTTGACTTGGGATACCATAGGCCCACTGTAACCGTACCCTTAAGGTATCGAAAGATACGCTTAACCGCGGTCATGTGAGATTCCTTAGGATTTGCTTGATATCTAGCACATAGGCAAACACTAAACATGATATCGGGGCGACTAGCAGTTAAATAAAGTAAGCTGCCTATCATACCTCGATACTTACGTTGATCAACAGGTTTGCCGCTCTCATCTGGTTCGAGTTTGGTTGAAGTAGCCATTGGCGTGCTAATTGGTTTGACGTTGTCAAGGTCGAACTTCTTCAGCATGTCCTTGGTATACTTCGATTGACAGATGAAAGTTCCATTTGCCAGTTGCTTTACTTGCAGGCCAAGAAAGTAGTTGAGCTCTCCCATCATGCTCATCTCAAATTCTGTCTGCATACACTTGGCAAATTCTTGACAAAGAGTTTCATCAGTAGATCCAAAAATAATATCATCAACATAAATTTGAATTAATAGAATGGTGTCTTTGAAAGATTTGATAAACAGTGTAGTGTCAATTTTCCCTTTAGAAAAACCTTTCTCAAGCAGGAAGCTGCTTAGCCTTTCATACCAAGCTCTGGGAGCTTGTTTAAGGCCATAAAGCGCTTTCTTTAGCTTGAACACGTGGTCGGGAAATTTGTGATTTTCAAAGCCAGGGGGTTGTTTGACATAAACTTCCTCCTTAATAAAGCCATTCAAGAAAGCACTTTTAACATCCATTTGAAATAATTTAAAGTTCTGATGATTGGCAAAAGCACAAAGCATCCGAATGGATTCAAGTCTAGCAACAGGAGCATATGTCTCATCGTAGTCGATACCTTCCTCTTGGTTGTATCCTTGAGCTACTAGACGAGCTTTGTTACGTGTGACTGACCCATCTTCATTTACTTTGTTTCTAAACACCCATTTGGTACCAATTATTGAATGATTGGCCGGTTTAGGAACTAGTTCCCATACTTGGCTTCTTTCAAATTGGTTGAGTTCTTCTTGCATAGCAGAGATCCAAAATTCATCAGTAAAAGCTTCAGAAATGTTTTTAGGCTCTACTTGTGAAATGAAGGCAGTGCTAGCAACAGAGTCTCTTAATGATGATCTAGTAGTAACTCCACGTGACACTTCACCTATGACTAAATTTTCTGGATGTGAAGGTTTGAATGAGAATTTCTTAGGCAAACCCTCCAGAGAATTAGTTTCAGTTGAAGTATTCATTGGAGTAGAGGAAGTTGATGGCACAACATCATCATCAAGAGTACTTACTGCACTGTTATCTTCATCAAAAGTCACATTTGTTGACTCCTCCACAATAAGTGAGCGTTTATTGAAAACTCTATATCCCTTACTTTTGGCAGCATAACCAAGAAAGATACCATCGTCAGCTTTGGCATCAAATTTGCCTAAGTTGTCTTTGGTGTTAAGGATAAAACATCTGCAGCCAAAAACTCTGAAATAAGAAACATTTGGGGTTCTCCCAAACCAAAGCTCATAGGGTGTTTTCTTCGAAATGGGACGAATAAGCACCCTATTTAAAATGTGGCATGCTGTACTTACAGCTTCTGCCCAAAAATATTTCGGAAGAGAAAATTTATTCAACATGACTCTAGCCATATCGCCAAGAGTCCTATTCTTCCGCTCCACAACACCATTTTGTTGAGGAGTTCTAGGACAGGAAAATTCATGATCAATACCATTTGCATTACAAAAACTTTCAAAATCTGAATTTACGAATTCGCCTCCATGATCACTTCGGATTCGAGTAATCATGTAGCCTTTTTCGTTTTGAACTTTATTTACAAAAACTTTGAAAACAGAGATAGCATCGCTTTTATTAGCGAGAAAGAAAACCCAAGTAAATCTCGAAAAATCATCAATAATAACAAAAGCATATAGTTTGCCACCAAGGCTAGCTATTCTACTAGGACCAAATAAATCCATATGGAGTAATTGCAAGGGTCTAGTAGTACTTACAGAGTTGATGGAATGAAATGAGGATTTAGTTGCCTTGTTAAGTTCACATTCGGCACATACCGTGTCCTTTTTGAATGTGATGTCAGGCAATCCTCTCACTAGCTTCTTGGTAGAAAGCCTGGATATAACATCCATGTTGGCATGACCGAGACGCTGGTGCCATAGTAGTCGTTCGTCTTTGTGTGCATATAAACATCTACCTGCATGGTTAGTATTTATAGAGAGATAGAAAATATAGATATTGTCCTCTCTTTTCCCTTCAAAAGCAATGTCTCCTGTTGACCTATCGTAGATGTAGCAACAGTTTTGTCCAAAGTTAATATCATATCCATGATCAGCAAGATGGCTAATGCTGAGCAGGTTATGCTTTAACTCGGTCACTAGGCAGACATCCTTTATAACAGGAGAAGGAGGATGACCAATGATACCGTTACCTATTATATGCCCTTTGAAATTGTTACCGAAGGATACGTATCCTTCTCTTTTCATCGATAGTGATGCAAAAGATTTGCGTCTCCCGTCATATGTCGCGAGCATCCACTATCGAGAATCCACTTACTCTCAGTTGAGGAGGAAAGGTCCACCTACATCAAGAGTAGATGTGACCTTTGGTACCCATTTTCTTGAGGGTCCTGAAAAGTTAGTTTTTGGAAACCAAGCATATATTTTCTTGTCTACCAGTCTTCTAACTCTACACTGTGGTGAAATGTGTCCATGTTTTCCACAGTAAGTACAGATGGCATTTTTATTTATACTAGGAGCATGAGAATGATATCTATGAGCAACAGGATGAGGATGATATGGAGAATTAGCATGGTAATGATGACTATGCTTAGAGTGAGTGGCCTGATGATGATGTCTGTGTGTCATAGCATGATGATATTGACTGTGAGGAGTGGCATGCTGAAATTGTCTATATGGCATAGTGTGATGTTGTGGCATGATATGATGATTTTGCTTATGTGGCATAACATGATGATTTTGTCTACGTGGCATGGCATGTTGATGAGGTATGGTATGATGACTTTGTCTATGTGTAGAGTGATATTGGTTGTGTCTTTGTGCAATATGATGAGTATGAGGAGTATTTTTACGTGCATGTGGTTTGTGAAAGTTTGTGTAAATAAATGCATGGTTATGTGCTGTATGAGGGTGACGTGGTTGACTAGCATGAGTGGTGTTGTGCTCATGTGATTGGGTTTGAGGTTTAGCCACCTGTTTTCCCAATTTGATTTCTAATCTTTTAGAAACAGCTTGTAATTCATCAACTTTAATATTCAAGCCATAGATCTTAGTCAGAGAAATCTTGTGTCTACTCTTTTCTTCAGCAAGCAATGTATTGAGAGTAGTGATTTCTTGAGTTTGTTGCTCAATGCGTGCTTCAGCATCATGTAAGCTTAATTTAAGCTTCGATACTTCATCAGTGTCATTTGTGGGAGATGTGTTTCTAACATTATTAAGAAGCAAGGAAATTCTTTGTATCTCATCTTCTAGACTTTTGATTTTGTCCTTGGCATGCTTGTATTTACCGATAATCTTTTTGTGATCATCAAGTAAATCGGTGAAGGCATCGCCAAGTTCATCAAAAGAGAAGTCATCTAAAGTTTCGTTTGATACCTTGGTGGAATTTGCCATGAGGCAAACATTTGCTTTGTCTTGAGGAGAGTTCTTCTCTTCCTCGGAGTCACTTGCTTCGCTTTCATGCCAAATGCTTGTGTTGGCATATCTTTTTGATGAGTTTTTCTTGTAGGGCTTTTCATACCGGTTGCTCTTCTTTAAGAGCGGACAGTCTCTTCTGACGTGTCCAGTCTTTTTGCAACCATAGCAAGTTGGCTCTTCTTCATCGTCTTCTTGTGGTTCCTTCTTTCTTTGATTGAAGCGAAGGAATTTCTTGAAGTTACGTACCATGAGAGCTTGGTCTTCATCATCTGAGATATCGTCTTCAGTCTCATCGTGATCAACCTTTCGTCGATGGACTTTGAGTGCTATCTCCCTGGTCTTCGGAGCAGGCTCTTCGAAGTCCTTGAGGTCAAGCTCGTGAGTCATGAGCTTGCCCATCAAAGTCTCCATAGACATACTTGTGAGATCATTTCCTTCTATGATGGCTGTCACCTTAGGGTTCCAAATCTTTGGTAATCCTCTGAGTAGCTTGCGGATCTTCTCATGGTTTGAGTACTGCTTACCGAGCGAGGATAACGGGTTGATGATGTCGAGGAATCTTGTAAACATTTGAGTGATCGTCTCATTTGGCTTCATCTTGAAGGCTTCGTACTCTTGAGTGAGACGGCTTATCTTTGATTCCTTGACTTGAGTGGTTCCTTCATGCGTCACTTCCAGAAGTCTCCATACTTCATGAGCAGTGGTGCATGTAGAGACCCTGTTAAACTCGTTCCTGTCTATAGCACAGAATAAAGCATTAATAGCCCTAGCATCTAGACTTGCCTGTTTCTTCTCCTCGACAGAATATTTGTCGTGTGGCTTCTCAGTGAGGTCACCATCGACAACTATTCTGGCGGGCTTTTTGTAACCGTCAGTTACGACAGTCCACAGGTCAAAGTCTAGAGACTTCAGATAAAAACTCATCCTTGTTTTCCAATATGTGTAGTTAGTCCCATCAAATAGGGGAGGCCTATGAGTGGACTGACCTTCACCATGATTGGAGATCAAGGATTGTGTGGTTGCCATGGATCAGCTCTTAGGATGTTAGTCCTTATAAAGAGAACAGAGCTCTGATACCAATTGAAGAACAGTTTGGCAACTCTAGAGGGGGGGGTGAATAGAGTATATATGTATAATGACCAATAAAAATTAACTCTTTCACTAACAATGAATAGTCAGAGTAAAATGCGGAATGTAAATGAAAGACAAGAGAGCATACGCAAACACAGCAATTTTAACCTGGTTTCCCTCGTGGAGGACTAGTCCAGGCCTGAGAACTCTAGCTCAGGATTAAATCCACTATTTGTGAAATAGTAGCTTACAACCCGTGCCTTTTCTTCAGAAGAGCACGTCAACTTCTTACAGAGAATCGCAGTGGCGATTTGCTTGGAATTGTCCAAGCGATTTCTTCACTCTTGCACAAGAATCCTAAATGAGAGATGCTGAGCACTCGAGACTTAGGAGGCTTGTGGCTAGTAGATGGGAAGGGTATGGCTTATAGAGCTTGTAGGAGAGAAGAGAAGAGAAGATTGAGTGATTTAAAATGAGAGAATTCATGCCCTATTTATACTGATTTTAGGGACAGAATTCGGCCAGAATTCGGGTAAGGAAATTCAAAAATTTGGCCGTTGGACAGCTAGCAAACAGCTAACCCTAAAATTAGGGTTCCTGATTTCTAGGGGACAGAGTTCGGCCCGAACTCTGTGTGGAGGCAGAGTTCGGCCCGAACTCTGTCTCCAGAGCACAGAATGGTCCTAAGAGGGACTTGTGGGCAATTTGGTTTTGGTGGAGCTTGGGATTTTGGGTAGGCTTGTATACTAAGTTCCAAGAGCTCAGCATAACTCAGAGTACATAAATCTAGACTCAATGAAATCATAAAATACAGACTCCAGAACACACTGAGAGCTGAAGACTGAGCTGTCATCTGTCTTGAACTGAGTGCAGTCGTCGTGTGTCGTATTGAATTTATACAAGTATTATTTGGTCAATATAGTCAATATTTGGTTGACTGTGACTTTGTGTCAACAACCCTGAGTCAAAGTCAATAATAGCACCAAATCAATTATACTTAAAATCACTGAAAATTCTAATAATTATAATTAATACTAATAAATCCCAAATAATTTTTAAAATTTTAAAAAAATGACCAAAATACCCTCAAGCTAGAAATATTGTAGTGACAAATCTACCCCCCTTAAAATAATTTCGTCCTCGAAATTAAAAGGGCAAAACTAACAGATAAGAATGATAGATAATCATACCTCACGGTGTAAACATATATGGTTATCGCTCGCGCATCTCATCCTCCCGCTCCCAGGTCGACTCTCCTGGAGAATGATGCCTCCATGCGACGTGAACCAAGGGTATCACCTGGTTTCTCAGCACCTTCTTACGGCGATCCAAAATCTCCCCAGGCTGCTCTGGATAACTGAGAGTAGGTCCAACCTCAATCTCCGAATGATCGAGCACATGGCTAGGGTCAGCCACGTACCGTCTCAACTGTGATACATGGAATACGTTGTAGACCCCCACTAGTACAGGTGGCAAGTCTAGCCTGTAAGCCACGTCGCCGACTCTTCCGCTGATAACGAAAGGGCCGATGAAGCGCGGACAAAGCTTTCCACCTCCACCAAATCGTATCGTACCACGAGTCGAAGATATCCGCAGAAAAACTATGTCTCCAACCTAATCACAAGCAAGGTCTCAAGTTACTAAAAATCAAACATGATCATCAACTCAACAACAACCTGCTTCTAATCCTATCTCCAGTCAACTAAGTCAAACCTTGACAAGGGTCAACTACTGGTCAACAACTAGTCAATTTCTCAACATCCAAGTACTTGGTCATCAACTGGTCAACTTTTTAGGATTTTACCTATGCTAGCTATCTAGGTGTTGGCAACTAGAGATTAGCAAAAGAAAAACTCTATAATAAGCTAGCTCTTAACTTCCCAATCCTATCAAGTCACCAATAACTAAATACCTATAAGCTAAGCACACCAATCCCAAATACCACATATATATATATACTCAAGAACAATAACCCATCACATATATCCTAAGTATATCATCTGCAATCTATATGTATATAGGCCTCTCAGTCTTAGGTGAACTACAACTATACTCAAGGACAGGCTCTGGTCATGGGTGCCTCACTGGAAAAAAAGGTAAGAAAAATAATAACAATCATCAAGGCTGTAAGGCATACTAACATCCTATATGTAAACTGGTTGGTATTATAATAACAGGAAAATTATCTACAATGAGTTACTATTCTAATACCACTACTAACTACCATCTCTAGGGTACAGACACCCTACAAGTCGTCATATCATTACACTATGAAGATCTACCCATGAATAAGTTCTACAAACTAAAATATCCCTACTCCTAAGTTATTGATGATAAAATACAATCTTATAACAACAGAAGGGTATGATAGAGATGATAGGTTAAAACCTTCTCAAGATAAAATCTGATAATCATATGCGTCTGTCCAAAATTATTTTACTCAGAGTCTTCGTCATGATAGTGAGCAAGGCTACGATAATCATAGAGTCCTTGACCAAGGCACATACTTCTAGAATCATGGTATTTAAAATTTTTGCATTGTCGCTTGCTTGGCAGCGAAAATCTTAAATTCCCACACCCGAGAAATACATCCTAATCTGACTATATGTCCTCACTATGCCAGCTAACACGACTATCGAAGATTCTAGATTCTATAACTGGGTAACCTAGCCCATATCATTCATCTCAGAAGAAAATCAAACATAACACAAGAACAACAGGACAAAATTTATCAATCAACAAGGAACAGAGGGAATCGAAATTCAAGGCAGTTATAAGAGGCAATTTCTGAAATGGAATCAAAAGAACGGAACCTGCAACTAGATCTCCAATAGCCTGAGCATCCTCGACTGTCCCGACGAAAGCTCGTCCCTGCTTGCCTCCCTTGGCCTGCTGCTGGTGCTGAACGAACCTCTGCTGCTGAGTTGGTAAGGGTAATCCTTCCTGCTGGCCTACCGGAGCCCTAGCTCCTGCTCTCTGAACTGTCTGTCCTGATGACTTAGGACACTCTCTCAGTCGATGATCCAATCCTCCACAAAGTAAATATCTGCCCAGTATCTTCCGGTATTCGCCCCAATCGTGCTCTAGTTTCCTATAATAAGGGCAACTGGTAACATATTGCTGTCTAGGGGTCGGCTGCGTCTGTAACAGTGGTCCCCTCGGCTGCTCTGTCGGAGCCCTAGCTCCTGCTGCTACCTGAGTCATTGTTGTCTGGCTCTTGGGATATTCCCTCAGCTGGTGGTCCGCTGCTCCACAAAGTAGGTACTTGCCTAGCCTCTTCCGGCATTTACCCCATTCATGCCCTGGCTTCTTGCAGTAGGGACAACTGACTGTCTGCTGTCTAGGTGCCTGATACTGTCTGGGCTGCTGCTGTCCCTGCTGATGGCCCTGACCCAGGAACTACTGCTGAATAGGCCTCTGCTGATACTGGTGCTGAATCTGTACGTGAGGCCTCTTAGCCTGACCTCCACTGCTGCTAACTCTATGAATGTTATGTCCCCTCTTGAACTGATATTGCCAGTGAGTTTCTACTATCTGCTGGAAAAAGAAGAACAACCGCGCCACGTCCTCTGATCCTGATGGCGACTGCTGCTGAAGAATGTTCGGAATGACTAGGGAAAGTCTCGGAGTAGGAAGAGGTGTACTCCCATAAGCTGTAGATATCCCAGCCTGAGCTGGCATAACAGGAGCTGCAGTCTCGGGGCCCTGCTAATCAGGACGAGGAGTGGTAGACCCCTCAGTGGTGTCTTTCCGATCGATATAAGATCGCGTCTCCATAACCATCCTGAAGACAGATCAAACGAGAGGACAATCACTGAGAATGAAACGATAACATCAAGAGAGGATGGTTTATTTTCAAGGAAAGACAATAATACAGCAATTTTAGGTAACAAGAATCTGATTTAAGAGTTTTTTCTAATGTGATTGAGTACCTCCAAAAATATCCTAATCCTACTACAGGCTGTAGTGATACTCTAGTTCGAATACCACTACACAAACATGACATGCATGGGCCACCACTAAAAATGTGTCACGACCCGCACCCTAGAGTAAGGGCACGAGAAGTGGGTACGTCCAGCCTACGCCGCAATGTCGGCGGTAGAACGCTGTCCTAGGTCTCATGCTTCCAACAGTATAAGGCTAAACAGTTTATACTTCCCGAATGGAGGTGACATAGCAGAATGTAAACTCAATCACAACTAAGGAAGAAGAAGCACGATATGATATAGAACTCAAAAGAAATACAGATGATCATAAGAGTCTAAGTGTCTAAGATAACATCTCAGCAACATCCAGAATACAAGGTCTTAACTACAGAGTATGAAAGAATATATATATAATCCAGATCTCAATGACAGAAATAAAGCCTAACTAAACTAGTCCCAAGACAACATAAGTAAGAATAAGCTAAACTAAAACTAGTCTAAGCAGTAGGGTAATGCCATCGGCTAGAGCTGGGTCCTCCTGAGAGTCCAGCTCACAAGTGTCGTCTAGGGCTTTCCCATAGAAGGTATCCACACAGGCCTCCTCCTCGTCCTCTGTAATATTTTCAACAGGTCCAGTCAGGACCGGAACGAGCACAATACATCTAACATATCATAGCAGGTTAGAAATAAACATTTAGTAGAGTAAGATACGAAAACTGAAAGAAGAAAGTACATGATGTAAAAGA
This sequence comes from Iris pallida, assembly GCA_029216955.1. Taxonomy (NCBI): domain Eukaryota; kingdom Viridiplantae; phylum Streptophyta; class Magnoliopsida; order Asparagales; family Iridaceae; genus Iris; species Iris pallida. Next base: position 270,026 of record JANAVB010026797.1, read on the forward strand.
AAGAGAATGTAAGTAAATAGCTACTGTATATAGAGAACTAACAGTGGCTAGTGATGTAGAGTACAGGATAGCACATGTGAACATGACATATTAGTACATGATCTACACTAAGGAGTTTCACATGATCTACACTACTATGGAATTTGTTCACATGACTATTTGCACTCTCCCGTTTCCCTAATCAATACACAGGGATCTAATTAGGTTATGTTTATACATAATCACATGAAGGCCCATGAAAGGGTGCACGTTATAGTATATATGAGGGCTCCATGAACATAAGAGTACATGATTCATAAGAGTGTACATATATGGTGAAAGCACAGGAGTACATGATGAAAGTGCAACGCATATGACATAATGTACCCGATGCTCCCGAGGAAGATAACATCGCATGAAGAGATCCATATAGTACTAATCCGTGATAATGTCGTGACAGCATCAAGTGAAGTAATCTAAAGCAGGAATATAATTCTAACAAGATATGAAATGATCAGAGAATGTACTTGCCTGTATCCTGAGTATCTATAGAGTATCTACTGTCCGAGGAGTGGTGTCTGTCTCCTATAGAATAGTACAAGTCACCATAAGTCTAAAATGATAATAAGATGCAAGTCAATGTATTCTACATGAATCTAGGTCAATCTAGACCAAAGTCAACTCTTGGTCAACTCTGGTCAACCCTAAAAGTCAAACTAGGTCAACTAGGTCAAACCTAAGTCAAACAAGTCTATACTAGTCTAACTAGTCTATTCTAGGTCTAACAAGGCTATACCAGTCCAATCTAGACTCTATACTGGCATTCAAGCCACACCCATAGGCTAATAGCCCTAGGCTATAGGCTATTAGGCAATACCATGCCTAAAACCAAACCATAACACACATATACATAACAATATATATATCTAAAATATAATACACTCATTGATATATTTATATAATATAATATAGTAACACACATTAGCATATAGGTTACCTATAAATATGCTTACACAGAAGAATAGGGAAGGCCATATGTAGGTGTTCATGTGTGTGTGAGTGAGAGACAAGAGTGTGTGTTAGCAGGAAATTAGAAACAGTAGTGAATAGGCAAACCTGGGTACAATATCAGTGAAGTTTACCAATGTAACAGTGGTAGACATTTGTGTGTGTTCCTGGAAACAGTAAATGGTAATAAACCTGTGTGTGTGTGTGTGTGGCATGAGGGTGTGAGGGTGTTCCTGAAATCAGTGAAGTATATTAGGAAATCAGTGTAACATATTGTGCTCATGTGTCAAAGGAGTGTCAGTGAAATGTTAAAAGGAAAATAGTGGCAGCTAACAATGTGTGAACCTGTGTATACAGGAAAATAGAAAATTGTAACTGTGTACTAGGTGATCCTGTGTGCAGTGTCAAATAGAAGTCAGGGAAATACATTTGTGTGTGGGCAATAAAAAATAGTGGCTAACCATGTAACCTGGAAATCAGTGAACTAGAAAAACTGTAACACATTGACAGTGAATAGGAAATCAATCAGTTGAAGGTTTAGGGAAATCTAGAAACAGTGATCACATTGAATCAAAACATTCATTATAGCATCAGTCCTATAGCTAGTCGAAAGCCAAAACGGTGCACAAATCGCCATTCCACGCACAATATAATGCATGGGAATTCAACTCAGGTTATCAAGAAATAATCATTCAATTACAGTTCAAGATATAGAACTGAAACTCAAATCAATGTATCAGCTATTATATTCGAAAACCAACACAATGTCAAAATCTCATTCTCAACCAAAAAGCCTAATTCGAATTGTAACATTGCATTAACATGAACTAACAATTATGTGGGAGTAATTGACAGTTGAAAACATTACTTAAAATAGGATTTAGAGTTCAGCAAATTTTGAAATAACCCATTTATCAGAACATGGTATCATTGTATCAGCCGAATGCAATGTTCGAATCCAACTCGAATCAAATATTCCATTCCTCATATCAAACCACCTAAACTAACATGTAAACTCAATCTAACATACATTAATCATGTTATGATCTAATTAGCATTTAAAAACATGAATTAAATTATTAAAATCAGAATTAAAACACGAACAACCACAGAACTGTGCACGTACAGTGCACTCCCGTGCACGCACGATACAGTGTCCGACACGACACGAGGACCCACGAAACTTTGGGGGCCTCGTGTCAGACACTGCCCGCACCCACGTGTCAAGTTACACGTGTCCAAGTGGCATGTACTGCGTACAATCAACCCCGAGTAGCAGGGATATGCTACCCGCGTACGCGCGTGTTGTACCCCGCGTGTACCCGTGTCCAATACGACACGACACGACACCAATAACACCTCAGAACACTGGAAACCCATAAGCGAGGTTAAAAACTAATTTCTTATTTAAACCAAATTGGAAAACAGTGATGAAATGCCCACTATGGCATTTCATCGAGCACATACACGTATCCACTGATACGTGTCCGATACGGACACGTATTGGACACGAAACCTAGGAATAGCTATACCTACAGTTAGGGTAGACCTAGGGCTTCCTGAATATGCAATTAAACATCATTTTATGGAATGGATTCGAAATTTACCTAGGGTTTACAATGGCTCAAAAAGCTCCAATTTAAGTGGTTCCTCAAGCTACCAAAACTTCTTCAAATTGATCCTTCCCTGAAATTTCTCACCATAGCCATAGAGAACACAGTAATTAGAAGCTATTGCAAAAATTTGGAAGAAAAAGGAGTTAGAATGGAGGAGTTATGGATTGGGGAAGAAAGGGTTACCTCTTCTTTAAACTTGCAAATATCCTAAGGAGGCTAGCCCTAACTTTGAGGAGGCATTAAATAGATGGGGGAAGGATAGGGTTGGCCGGCCAAGTGGGGATTAGGCTAGGGTTAGGGTTCTACTAGTGGTCTATGGGCCTCTATGGGCCTCTATGGGCCTAAGTCATAAGTCATGACTTGTGAAACCACAAGCCATTCTCTAGCCAAATAAATTTCTATTCTCTCCAAATAATTTCTAATGAGTAGGATATCACTAACTTAGGTCAAGCTAGGGTTACACACTCTAACCAAGTAGTCATGACCTAGGTTAGCTTCTAGGACAGTCTCCTAAGTCACCCTGAGTTAAAGTCAATAATAGCACCAAATCAATTATAAAAAATCACTAAAAAGTCTAATAATTATAATTAATATAATAAATCCCAAATAATTTTTAATATTTTAAAAAAATAACCAAAATACCCTCAAGCTAGAAATGTGGTAGTGACACGGCCGCTACTCTCATGCGGCTCGGATCATGGGGACCATATTCATGCGGCTCAAATGCTGAGAGGCCACGTCCATGCAGCCTTGGCACGTGGCCAGCCTTATACGGTTCAGTGGGAAACCATCTTATGCGGCTCAGAATTTGGAGGCCACACCTATGCGGCTGCCACCTTCATGCGGTTGAAATCCTGAGGAGCCACCCTCATGCGGCTCTGTCAAGACACCCTGTTCATGTGGCTCGCGGTTAGGACATGTGGCAGAAAATCAGTCCCCCCCGCGTCCCTACGGCTCACAGCATGATGATGGTTGGACACATGGCCCCAAATCAATCAAGATTTATCAACAAATCCCAACAACCAGATTTAGTGCAATCATCATAATTACCCAGATCAAATCAAATTTATTGCAATCAAGGAGACTGAACACGTGGCAGGAGATCCGAGCTTGTCATAAAAATCACGAAGATTCGTGGCAATCAACATTTATTGCCCATACGGATTTAGCACAATTAACACTAACTGCCCAGATTTGCTGCAATCAAGATTAACGGCCCAGATTAATTACCAACAAAACAGGATCAAGGAAAATGGTAATTAATCCCCAAACCGTCGACTTTTCAAGGGGCAATTGTTGCAAATCCTAATGATCACCCCACTCCTATAAATAGCAAGGTGCCATTCCCTTACAAACACCCGGCTGGACACACAAAGAGACAAAAGGCACGCACAGAAGGGTCTCCCCACACATTCCGAGAGCATTTCTTCATCAGAGCCAAGGCTACGTCCGATCGTCCAAGGAGTAAGGCAGAGCTGCCGTCGCTTTCCCGATCCTCTACCGTCACCCCCAAGAATCAAAAATAAACAATCGTACCTAGATTGTTGTACCTAGGTTTTCTTCCTAGGCTTTCTTTGTACGAGCGAGTTTGTATTGTGAGTCTAAGTTCAGTCCTCCTAAAAATTGTTCTGCACTTTTACAATCAATGGCAAACATATATACTGGAAGATTGTTGATTGATGTTCATGAGATCTTATCCTAGACACTTAGACTTCTATCTAATTGTATCTCTGTGGATTTATTTCGTTCCATATATCTATCTTTTTACCGTATTCTACCTTAGATGTGATTGAGACTGTATTGATATGTCACCTCCATTCGGAGTATATATACTGTACAGTACCTTATATATTGTTAGATGATTGACCTAGGACAGCGTTCTACCACCGACACCGTGGCGTGGGCTGGACGTACCAACGTCTCGTGCCCTTACTCTAGGGTACGGGTCGTGACACCTCCCCTCCACCCTCCACTCTCCTCTCCGACCCCTCAGCCACTGCTCATCCCACTTTTTGTTACAACCCGCTTCCGAATAATCGGATACGAGTCGAACATGCCCAGCCTACGTTGGAAGGCACAACGTAGTAAGTTGTACAATCTAAGTAAAACTCCAAGTAATCATGATCAACAATATCATCACAGCTACTATATATGTTCCTATAACAGATCACCCCAATCCACTAAGTATTTAAATACAATATTCACAAAGTCATCCGGAGACAAATCCGATAAACAAGAATAAAAGTGACAACTGAGAAATCCTGACAAATATACAGAATAAAATCACTACACAAATCTAAGCAATGAAACTAAAACTAAATCTCTATAGCTTCTAAGTCCTGAATCCTCGTGTCATCCTGCTCACCTATGGCCTCAAGCTCCTGTAAGATATCCAATCAGGAAAGGAGCAAAGTACAACCCCAACAAGAAACAATCTACAAAGTAATCTGAAATACACAAGTAATAATATGGACTAAAGTACAATATAAAACAATAGTACAAGAACTGGAATAATGAACAATGCTATCAATACAAAAGTGATTTTGAAATTTAAACTAATGTGTGACCGGCTGGAAACCACAATATGACAATATGTGCGGCTTAATCATACGTGAAGTGTACGATTAGGTTATTCACAATAACCTAGCTAAGGGGTGTGGTCACATACTAGACAATATTTTTCCAATCCCCGTAAGAAAATTCAATGAGACACAATATGATCAATAAGACACAACACAATCGTGTAAATTTTGTGTCCAATATGAGAACAAGAAGTATGATAGAAATATAAAGTAAATAGTTCAAGTCCGTGTATTTGCCTTGTTCTGGAAGATCGGTAATAGAGAAGTAGAAATCTTTATGTCCACCTAGAAATAATTTGGGAATAGATCAAAATCTAAATGATGACAATTAGCTAACATAGCCGACTAGCTAATAAGCTAACTTTTATACTAGCTAACAATTTATTGTTAATCAACACTAATTATATATATAAACTAATTACTTAGCCAATCTATATTTCTAATAGGAAATAGTTTTATTTAGCAAACTACCATATAAATACTAGCATGGCAATTATAATTAGTTAGATAGATACACCTATTAGTAAAATAACATTTCTAGGATAACTAATATATTAAAATATTTACCATAAAATACTAATATAAGTTGATCTTAAGAATAATAACATTTCCAATGGTAGCAATGAAATAAAAAAGCTAACACATTATAGTCCACACAAAATCAACTCAAACCCAACAACTTTATTTCTAATTTTTTTTCCTTCTCTTGCCTAGACTAACCAGGTCTAATCCAATACTCTCAAGTCTGCCATAATTACTTCTTATTCATTTTCTCTATTTTACACCTAACCAGCCCATTGCCTAAGAGCCATATACAAAGTTAAAATCCAACAAAACATTGCACACTCAAACTCAGAAAAATATATCCAGTCCACCAACATTATAAACCGTCAAAGCATAACAAAAGCCCATTCTTACCTGTATATTAACAAGCTCAAAGCTAATTAAGTTTTCACAAAATTTTCCCACACCCGATCCATGCTACATCTCCACAAACCGACCATTACATACAAACTGAAATCTTATACGAATTCATCTTCAGAAATCAAACTTCAAACGAAACAGTTTTAAACTTCACTCAATTTCTTCTTCTTCATGCCCACTCCATACTTTAGTCAATTTTGCACAGACACCTGCTGTCAGACATATAGGAATCGCACTCAGAGTCCAATCCATTTTACTATTACTGCTCTTAGCCTTCTGCTAAATCTTAGCAGCCTTGCTTAAACATAGCCAAACCCAACCATAAATAAGATTACACAAAGCTAAAAATCGTAAACTAAAACTCAGTTAAAAACAGACAAAACCCAATAGAATCACACATAAAGCCTTACTACTGAACTACATTCAAATTTTTCTTTCGCGCTACCACTATACTCCAGTCCCATTCGACCTCCAGCACCTGACACTCAACGTTGGACACCAAACAATGCTGGATGCATGAACTAAACTGAACACAAACTGATCCAAATTTGCCCCTGCGTTCCAACCGAAATCCTGACCAAACCCCCATCAATTCTAGGTATACAGTGAGGTGTTCTACTACATTAAAAGGGTATAATGTTACCTGACTAAGAGGATCTGATTCTGAAGTGAGGACACGATCCCAAGCAATCGAACACAGTCTCCCTGCGTTTTAAGACACGTACGAGACCCGAGCTGGACATTAAAGCAAATATGTGGGATGCATCCCAAGTAAAATCACTTCAGAATTATACTCGAATTTGAAAAGGAAATTTCCAAAGCAAAATCAAAGAATCCAGATCATCCACAAGGATTCGGATCTCACCTCATTAGCTGCCCTGTCGAATCAACTAGTTGTCCTACCACCCTGTCAGATCAAATTTCAACTAGGAAATGAGAGGTCCAATCATCGATTAGTCATCAAGAACATCACTAGTCTATTCTAAATTTGAACGAAAGTTTGAGATTGAGACTCACCTCGGTCAGTACCTCCGGAAAGGAACAACAAGCTCATGGTGAAGAATTGTCGATGAGAGGAGTGATTCGTTGCCGGAGAAACTGCCCTCACACCGATGCCGCGCTAGAGAAACATGAATGTCGCCTTCAGCGGTGGGTGTACCGCCGGAGAGGGTAGCATGCAGTTGCCACCGTCGCCGAGAAGATTAGGCCTATACGTCGTCGATGATGGAGATGGCCATCGTCACCCCTATAGATGCTCGAAAAATAGGGTTAGGGTTTGGGACTAGGTGAAGAAAGAGAAAAGAGGCTGGCTCGACAGAACGAGATATGCTCTTCAAGATTTTAGGACATGGAAATGAGAGGGGTGGGTGAAAGCTCAACTTAAATAGGATTCGAAAGTGGTTAGTCTGCTAGGAGAAGGGGAAATAAAAATTGGAGGAATAATCTTTTTGGAAAGATATTTGTTTGGTTAGCTCTTCTCAAATGAAATTTGAGCAGAACCTAATAAAATAAGGTTTTACGTAATAGATATTATTACAAAATAATTATTTAAGTACATCCACTCATTCTTTAAAAATCATAAGGAGGCTTGTATTAAAGTAGAATTTTAATATCCTACAAAATAAATTAAAATGATTATTTTATAAATTCAAAAAATAGTTAGAAAATAATATATATATATTAATCTGGAAAGTGGGGTTAAAAATCTCCCTTCCTTAGAAAATTTTGTCCCTAAAATTTCAGATGGCACGATTAGACACGACCAAGAATAATTAGATACAAAAATTGAAAATAGTACGATTAAAGTAGTACCAAAACGATATAGTCACGAAAACATGATCATGGATAAAATGGTGACCCATGCATGATAAAACTTACTTAGGTACGCTCAAAATTAATCGAAATGGCATTGTCAGGGTTAAGGTTTAATCATGACTAAGGATAGAGCCATGAAAGAGATTGGACCAATAGGTGTTGATAAATAGTGCTAATGAGTTCAAGAAATCAAGTGAAATTTCTATATGAATCTTATGGCAATATAAATGATTCCTGAGAATTGGAATTAGTTGGTAAGATTTTTAATAAAGCCAAATTAAACAAATTAAGATAACTTCGATAAAGTTTGTCAATGGTGATAAGATCAAACATGGATATAGTCTCAATAGTATCCGAAAATTATACATATCTGAAGTCACTTTTCCTAGAGTTCATGTCCCACCAGTATGTATCTGGCTGCAGTGAACTTTTGGTTCTATGGCTCAAATGATGATGGACTACCAAATATTCTATCAACTTTATCCAATATTTATGGAACAACTCAATAGAAAATATTATGAATTTAGGACTTAGTCTCAATAACATCCGAGAACCTATAAATACCTATAATTACTTCTACTTAGAGCTCATATCATCTAGTGTGCAGCTGGCTGCAACGAACCCACAGTCTCCATATTCCAGATAAATGACTGTAGTGCGCATCTGTCCTGTCATAGTAGGTTGCCGAATATTTTTCAACTTTATCCATAGGAATTCCAAAGAAGTTTATGAAAATTCAGAATGAGTTCTAATAGTCTAGATCATGATATAAAGTGATGTTATCTGTTCTTTAGAAAATAAGAAGTTTTATTAAAGAACCACAAAAGTTCCAATAATGAGTTATTAGGCACTAAGAAACAACAATAAGATATGGAGAACTTAGAAACAAGTCTCGAATAGGAAACAACAAGTTTCAGGAAAGTCTAGATGTTAAAAGAAAATCTAAAGAAAAGGACAAGCTACGATCCACGGACTTCTCCAACCATGCAAGAATGCCTCCAGTCTTCAGTAGTCATCCAAATTGGAATAGTCTCGACTTCTTTAGCTGTCATGAGGTAGACTCGTCCATGAGGGTGTACTTAATGTGGCTGCTGAGTCTGGAGAGATGTGTCCCCCTGCTGAGGTCCTGGTGTTGGTCCCTGGCGAGTAAATGATGTAGGGTAGTCCCTCACCTGATGGATGGAGAATCCACAAGCTAAGCATTATCCCAATCTCATGTGGCACTCGTCAACATAGTATCCCGTCCTCTTGCAGAACACACAAGAAAGGTGGGTCTGAATCTGCCTCTGCTCTCGATGATGTTGGAGCTCGGGTAGGATGATGATACTGCTGCTGAAGGGCTGGATGTTGAGGTGACCTCAGCTAAGTGTTGGTACAATTCGGTGGTCCCTGCTAGCTGTTGGTGCCCACATCTTTGTCCCTTTTGGTGTGCGGCTTCATGTCCTCCTTGGGCTTCATGTCCTTCTCAACTCCATGGGCAACCTTGAGGATGTATGCATAAGTCATCACCCTACAAATGGTGACCGTCTGGCGAAGCTCTCAGGTAAGTCCTTTCTTGACCTCGGGCTCTCACTTCTGGGGTACTCACTAGATTCTCTACAAAGCGGCTGAGGCGACTGAACCCTGAGGTGTACTCGTCTACCGTACTGCCCTGCTGCAGTGCCTCAAACTGGTTCCTAAGCTCGTCTCGGGCAACCTCCGAAAAAAACTTTTCCTTGAACAAACTCTTGAAGTCTACCCAGAGAAGTTGGGGAATGGCTAGCTGGGCTCCTCTATGAACCATGCTCTGTGATGTCGTACAACTGTAAGCTAGCTATCTCGACCTGTAGATCCACAGGAACTCCGACGATCCGAAGCAGCCTCTTTGCGTTCTCTATCCACTCATAGGCGTAGAAAATCCCCTCGGTGCCGTAGAAGTCCAGGATAGAGATTTTTGAAATCTCTTGCAGTCCTCGGCTTCGCTGGTGGTGTTGGTGGAGCTGGTGGAACATCCCTCGATCAGAATGCATCTGCAATGGTGGCTAACTGAGAGGCCTGATCATTTTGGGAGTTGATGAATTTATGGAAGATCTCCATCATCTACGTACTGTCGAGAGTGATCGTCTGACAAGTGGAGGAGGTTGGAAGCTCTAGCACTTCAGGTGCAGTGGGTTCAGTGGTCCCGGTGTTTCTCGTAGTGACCATCCTAAAATATAAAGATAAACTATTGATTGCTATGTCCTAGAAAAATAGTAAGCAACCTAGTAATAATAAGTATAATCAAACTTAGTAATAATACCCAAAACCATTTCCCATGGATCCGATGCTCTGATGAGTTTTCCTTAGTTTAGCAAGTCCCCTAATAGCACTCTATAGCCTAAGTACCATTAGGATGAGACCTGCAAGGGATACGGCTAAAAATATGTCACGACCCGCTTTCGAATAATCGGATACGAGTCGGACATGCCCAGCCTATGTTGGATGGCACAACGTAGTAAGCTGTACAATCTAAGAAAAACTCCAAGTAATCATGATCAACAATCTCATCATAGCTGCTATATATGTTCCCAGAACAGATCACCATAATCCACTAAGTCATTTTAATACAATATTTGCAAAAGTCATCCGGAGACAAATCTGGTAAACAAGAATAAAAGTGACAACTGAGAAATCCTGACAAATATAAAGAATAAAATCACTACACAAATCTAAGCAATGAAACTGAAACTAAATCTCTATAGCTTCTAAGTCCTGAATCCTGGTGTCGTTTTGCTCACCTATGGCCTCAAACTCACCTACAATATATTCAGTCAGGAAAGGAGCAAAGTACAACTCCGACAAGAAATAATCTACAAAGTAATCTGAAATACATAAGTAATAATATGGACTAAACTACAATATGAAACAATAGTACAAGAACTAGAATAATAAATAATACAATCAATGCAAAAGTGAATTTGTAATATTAAACTAATGTATGACCGGCTGGAAACACAATATCATAATAAGGTGCGGCTTAAACGTACGTGAAGTGTACGATTAGGCTATTCACAATTACCTAGCTAAGAGTGTGGTCACACACTAGATAATATTTCCCCAATCCCCTCAAGAAAATTCAATGAGACACAATATGATTAATAAGACACAACACAATCGATAAATCCCTGTCCAATATGAGAACAAGAACTATGACAGAAATACAAAGTAAATAGTTCAAGTCGGTGTACTTGTCTTGCTCTGGAAGATCGGTAATAGAGAAGTAAAAATCTCTCTGTCCACCTAGAAATAATTTGGGAATAGATCAAAATCTAAATGATGACAATTAGCTAACATAGATGACTCGCTAATAAGCTAACTTATATAGTAGCTAACAATTTATTGCTAATCAACATACTAATTATATATATTAACTATCTAATTACTTAGCCAATCTATATTTTCTAATAGGAAATAGTTTTATTTAGCAAACTACCATATAAATACTAGCATGGCAATATATAATTAGTTAGATAGATACACCTATTAGTAAAATGATATTTCTAGGATAATTACTAATATATTAAAATATTTACCATAAAATACTACTACAAGTTAATCTTCAGAATAATAACATTTCCAATGGTGCAATAAAACCCAACACTTTATAGTCCATAAAAAATCAGCTCAAACCCAACAACTTTATTTCAAAAAAAAATTCGTCTCTTGCCTAGACTAACAAAGTCTAATCCAATATTCTTAAGTCTGCCATAATTACTTCTTATTCATTTTCCTCCATTTTACACCTAACCAGCCCATTGTCTAGCAGCCACATACAAAGTTAATATCCAACAAAACATTGCACACTCAAACTCAGCAAAACATATCCCAGTCTACCAACATTATAAACCGTCAAAGCATAATAAAAGCCTATTCCAACCTGAAAATTAACAAGCTCAAAGCTAATTAAGTTTTCATAATTTTTCCCACACCGATCCCTGCTACATCTCCACAAACCAGACCATTACATACAAACTAAAATCCTATACGAATTCATCTTCAGAAATCAAACATCAAACCAAACAGTTTTAAACTTCACTCAGTTCTTCTTCTTCACGCCCACTCCATACTTTAGTCAATCCCTACATAGACATCTACTGTCAGGCGTATAGGAATTGCACTCAGAGTCCCAAATCCAGTTTACTATTACTTCTCTTAGACTTCTGCTAAAGCTTAGCAACCTTGCTTAAACACAGCCAAACCCAACCAAAAATAAGATTACACAAAGCTAAAAATCGTAAACTAAAACTCAGTTAAAAACAAAATCAAAACCCAACAGAATCACACATAAAGCCCAACTACTGAACTACATTTCGTTCAAATTTCTCGTTCGCACCACCACTATACTCCAGTCCCATTCGACCTCCAGCACCCCACACTCAACGTTGGACACCAAACAATGCTGGACACGAACTAAACTGGACACGAACCGATCCAAATCTGCCCCTGCATTCCAATCGAAATCCTGACCAAACCCCATCAATTCTTGGTACACAACGAGGTGTTCTACTATATTAGAAGGGTAGAATGTTACCTGAGTAGAGAGGATCTGATTCTGAAGTAAAGACACGATCCCAAGAAATCGGACACAGTCTCCCTGCGTTTCAAGACACGTCTGAGACCCGAGCTGGACATTAAAGCAAATAAGTGGGATGCATCACAAGTAAAATCACTTCAAAATTATACTTGAATTTGATAAGGAAATTTCCAAAGCAATGTCAAAGAATCCAGATCGCTCAAAAGGATTCGAATCTTAGCTCATTAGCTGCCCTATCGAATCAACCAGTTGTCCTACCACCCTGTCCGATCAAATTTCAACTAGAAAAGGAGAGATCCAATCATCAATCGATCATCAAGAACATCACTAGTCTAATCCATATCTGAACGAAAGTTTGAGATCGAGACTCACCTCGGTCAGTACCTCCGAAAAGGAACGATGAGCTCATGATAAAGAATTGTTGAGGAGAGCACTGATTCGTCGTCGGAGAAAGAGACCCCTTGTGCCGACGTCGTCGCTAGAGAAACCATGCCTGTCGCCGTCAGCGGTGGTGCACCACCGGAGAGGGTCGCGCAGTTGCCGTCGTCGTCGAGGAGATTGGGCCTATACGTCACTGATGATGGAAACGGCCGCCGTCACCGCTATAGATGCTAAAATAAATAGGGTTAGGGTTTGGGGCTAGGTGAAGAAGGATAAGAAGAGGCTGGCTCAATAGAACGAGATCTACTCTTCGAGATTTTAGGACAGGAAAATGAGAGGGGTGAGTGGAAGCTCAACTTAAATAGGATTTGAAAGTGGTTAGTCTGCTTGGAGAAGGGGAAATAGGAAATTAGAGGGAAAATCTTTTTGGAAAGATATTTGTTTAGTTAGCTCTTCTCAAATGAAACTTGAGCAGAACCCAATGAAATAAGGTTTTACATAATAGATATTATTACAAAATAATCATTTAAGTACATCCACTCTTCCTTTGAAAATCATAATGTGGCTTTTTATTAAAGTAGAATTTTAATATCCTACAAAATAAATTAAAATGATTATTTCTAAAATTCAAAAAATAGTTAGGAAAATAATATATATATTTCTCTGGAAAGTGAGGTTACAATCTCCCTTCCTTAGAAAATTGTCCCTGAAATTTCAGATGCCACGATTAGACACGACCAAGAATAATTAGATACAAAAATTGAAAATGATACGATTAAAGTAGTACCAAAATGATATAGTCACGAAAACATGATCATGGATAAAATGGTGACCCATGCATGATAAATTTTACTTAGGTACGCTCAAAATTAATCGAAATGGCATAGTCAGGGTTAAGGTTTAATCATGACTAAGGATAGAGCCATGAAAGAGATTGGACCAATCGGTGTTGGAAAACAGTGCTAATGAGTTCAAGAAATCAAGTGAAATTTTATATGAATCTTATGGCAATATAAATGATTCCTGAGAATTGGAATTAGTTGGTAAGATTTTCAAAAGCCAAATTTAAAAATTAAGATAACTTCGGTAAAGTTTGTCAATGGTGATAAGATCAACATGGATATAGTCTCAATAGTATCCGAAAATCATACATATATGAAGTCAGTTTCCTAGAGTTCATGCTCCGCCAGTATGTATCTGGCTACAATGAACTTTTGGTTCTATGGCTCATATGATGATGGACTACCAAATATTCTATCAACTTTATCCAATATTGATGGAGCAACTCAATAGAAAATATTATGACCAAATATTCTATCACCTTTCTCAAGTTGTACCAAAAAGAGTTTAGTGTATCAAGTGGAAAATTGGAATAGTTAAGGATCTCAAGTTGCAAGTAAGCTTAATTTTTATTTCTTGAATGACCGGAATAAAGTAAGGTTGATTGGGATAAAGTAAGGGGATAAAAAAATGAAAGAAAGAAAACAGTTACCAATCTACCAATTCTTTCTCTCAATTTTATTTTATTTTGCAGAAAACTACTTGTTATTTGTATTATATTTGTTGAGTTCGACAATTTTTTTTTTTCTTTTTCACCATATACTGGGTTTATTACATCATATTAATTGTGATATTATTCTAAAATAAGTTAAGTGGCTATGTGATTTGAAACTTCATCATTTACTCTCTTAAATTTCTAACATGTGGTAGAAATATATGAATCAACGTATCTAACTTATTACTCATCACTGTGTTGAACAACGAATATTTTTCTGGAAATTGCTGAGGAACCCAATTTCGGGGTTGGTTTTTACGAAATACCCACCCGCATGATGGGTTTTATGAAATGTGCAAAATTATATATTTCCACGTTAAGTATTCCAAGATTCCCTTTAGATGCTCTGTATTTACAAAATTAATACCATAACTACCCCTCCGCACAAACTCAGATCTGGATTGGGATTCTCTCTTATTATTCTTTTCTTCTTCTTCTTCACGAGAGATCTGAATTCCATTGCTCTCATCTTCAGCAGAGATCGCAAAGATCATTCGTAATTCACCATATATTTTTTTCAGTCGAACTCCGATCATCGCTTATCTTCTTCTTCTTCTTCTTCTTCTTCGACAATTAGGTCAATTATGGAGAGAAGATCTTCTTCTTCTTTTCCATAAGAGTTAGCATCGTTTTGAAAGAAGAACGAA